>APFE031575846.1:0-21216 GCA_000404065.3 Pinus taeda | reverse complement strand
GTAGGTGTTGTTGTACTTGGCGAAGCCATACAGCTCGTTTTTATTTATAAAGTTGGCATCATTTGATACGTCCCATAAAGAATTACATAGATAATTTCTTAAAAGCATCTTTATAATGATTCTTTTTTCCCTCATTTTGACTTATTGGGGTTACTTACCGACTGGATCTGCTTGGATAACATCTCTTAGCTCCGGCCTCTCCAGTGACACGATGGGGGAGCACTTTGATTGAGGGAGCAATTGATCGAGATACTCATTCACCAACGGAATAGGCATGGAGGCCGATAATCATTCAATTGAGTGGCACAGAGAATAGACACGAGGAAGGAGGAGCACTTGTAGGGAGGGAGGACGTTCTTTATTGTGACCAGAATTTGGAATGTAACAGAAGGTGGAAGGTGAGGTGTTGTGTTATCGATATAAAAGGTAATCATTCTGTCATCCGAAGGATCGACAAACCCCAAAGAAGATAGTAAGGCCTTCCTCTGTGATGGGCAGATTTTATCTACGATTCAAGAGGAAGAAAGAGGCGGTAAAATTCTTGTAGCCGTTGAAGGGAGCGGGGCAATCCATCCCTCCCTATATATACCTATTAAGTCTAATCATTTGTCTAGCATCTTCCTCCTCCTCTGTACATATCAGGTCTGGCTATGATTGTGTGTGTTTGCCTGTCTGCGTGGTTTGAGTATGGGTTTGCTATGTCTAGGTCGAGGTTGTGTGCAATATAGGGGGAGGCTGGCCAGAGAAGGGCAGCCCAGTTGAGTTGGATCAATTATCTGTCATGTTTTTGTCTAAGTCTACGTCGAGTTTTTGTTTGAGTTAGTCATGGTTGTGTGGGATAGAGGAGGAGGCTCGCAAGAGAAGGGTAGGAAAAGTGAGTTGCTTAACAGTTTTTTTGGGTTCAAAAAGATCAATCATCTCCCAGAAATGGTATGTATGGATCAAATTCTATTTAATTTCAGTGTTTCTGTCCATCTATGTGTTTTGCTCTGAGAACTAATTCCATTTAATGAACTAATTCCATTTAATTTCACTGTTCATGTTGAAGGACATGAATGAAAGAGGTGGTTGACGTTGGTGCTATTCAAAGCCTACCTCGCTGATCCCAATTACCTGGCTGAAGAAATGAAATCGAATCCCATTCTGTATGTAGAGATGGCCCTTTATCTGTATGTCTCTTTTTGATTAGATTAAACATGGTTCTTTAGCCATTCTTATTGAATGTAAGGCTCCGCTTCCTCCTCAATAGTTTCTATTAGATTTATTTTTCCTCAATAATTTCTATTAGATTTAAATTTTCCTTCATTGCTTCAATCGGCGTGATCAATTCACCAAAGAATTTTACCATTAATGAGCTCCGTTCCCTCAATAATTTTACCCTCGTGTTCACCATACCATACCATTTCTATTACATTTATTTTTTCATTCATTGCTTCAATCCAGTCATGTAACCTCTGGTTCTTTTCGCTGTAACATGCCATGTATTGTGCGCCGTGTGTTATTTTAACACGAATTTTTTTAATATTTCCTGTTGTGTATAAGTTTGATCCGCGAGTTTTTAGATACGGGTTATGTGCTACTGTAATCCATAGTTTTCAACCCTTATATTTTTATTTGTAACCAATTAAAACCCACCCTGAAACAATGTTAACATGTCAATTAAGGCCAAAACGCACCAATGAATTTATTGGTTCAACCTCATTAAAACTTCGTCCGCTTCTATCATCTGAAATTTTCAAATTTATATATAATATACGTTTTCAAATTCATAATAATACATACAGCTCTATGAGTTGCTCTTACTTTTAAATTAATAATATTCCAACTCAGCTCTTTCGTGTCAATTGGGAATTCTCTGTTATATAGCATTCAATCCTCTTTGGGATTCAACACCCTGTACCATTACAGCCTTCGCCTTCTTTGGGATTCAACGCTCTGTACCATTCCTGCTATTTTTTTGGGAGATAGTTAAAGCCAGATATATTGTGTGTTAGTGTGCTACTTTAACCCATGCTTTTTACCCTGTAAATTTTATCATGTAACTAAATAAAACCCTAAAACAATTTTAACATGTCAATTAAACCCACCATTGAATTAAAAGAAGAGTCGATTCCATTTTTGAATTCATTTTGGCAAAACCCTAAACAATTTTAACATGTCAATTAAACCTTTTAACATGTCAATTAAACCCACCAGTGAATTAAAAGAAGAGTCGATTCCATTTTTGAATTCATTTTGGCATTTGCATTCCTTCACCTTTCCTTCTCCTCCTCTCAAAGTTTCCTGCATTGTGGTCGGAGTCTCGTGTCATGTTTGTTTGGAACCGTGGCCACTCAGAGTGTTTTTCTAGACAAGCAATTCATCAAAGACTGCGGTCCATGTTGTTGTGAACTCATCTGTCATAGGTAAAGCGGGTTACATTGAAGATGGAGCGGGGTTTCAGATTGAATTTGGATTTGGACGGACTGCCTCCAATCAATCTGAATCTGTTGAATTTGAAAGCGAAGGGAGGGACGCATTCTCCATCATATCATTTGGCTTGGCTCTCGTAAATTTATTTTCCAACTCTTTCTGTTCGATCACTCTGGCTATAGGTTACAGACAATCATTTAATTTTATTGATATAGCTCCATTCTGTCTTGTTTTTAAGCGCTTATTTTCTTCTTTTAAATTTGAATTGGAATGGTATTTTGGTCTAATTTTCTTAGTTTTTAAAATTAAATCCCAAATCATCTGCATCCATGGATCCCTCTATAGAAACAGGGCCTGCCAATCTCGCTGTTGGACCATCTCATCTCTGTGACAGAAGATTCTGTTAGACATTTCTACAACGATTTTAACATTTTCTAAAGAATTTCAAAAATCAAAATTTTTAAGTCCAGGAATACCTCCAGCCATTGATGCAGTTGATGATGCTCCTGGTGCACAGTCCACTTGCTTCTTCTCTTCAACAACACTCCAGCTATGCTCTCTCAGAAAATCTGAAGGCTCTTCCAAGCTATGCTCTCTCAGCTAGATGGTGTAAGCAACTGAAGGGAATTGAGATAGCTAGCTTGGGGACCAATCAGATGAACATATAGCCAAGCTTCCATCAAGCTTCTAATGGCTATGTGTCAGGTGTTCCACAGATCAAGGTAGAGAACTCCAGATGGAGTTATGGACCACTTCAGAAGCTCCAACCATAAAATTAATTAACTGCAGTTGGTTTCCAAAAATTAAGGAAAGACTGCATAAATGTAGGTAAAAATTAATGGAGCTTAACATTCTCCCACTTGGTCCATACTTCCAAACTTAATGTCTTAACAAACCATTGATAATCTGTATTAAGTAATAGATACATGAATCATGGCGATAAGTCCTCTAATAACGAGTATTATCTTCCATGTATTACTATGTATTTATTCTTATTATACTTTATGTGGCAACAATTTGTTAATGAATAAACCTTATGTTTATTCTTGGTCCTTCTTAAATGAATTTTCTCAAATCAACTTAAGGTGCACATAAATATGAGAAAAAACATCACAATAATTAATAATTTCATTTTGTCCATACAATGAGAAACTACATAATGGAACCAAGTCCCATTTTCATTACATGATCCTTGAATTTAAATTGTGGCATGCCCTTAGTCAAAAGATCAGCGATCATTAATTCAGTGCTGACGTGCTCAATGACCACTTTCTTTTCTTTAACATGTTCCCTTATAGCTAAATACTTAATGTCGATGTATTTATTTCGACTCCCACTTTTTAGCCATAAAAACAGCAACTGAATTATCACAATATAGTCTTAAATGGTTTAGAGATAGAATCCATAATTCTAAGCCCAGAAATGAAATTCTTAACCCATACACCATGTACAGTAGCCTCAAAACAGGAAACGAACTTGTCTTCCATAGTGGAAGGGTGAGATTCTGAATGATCCTTCTCAAAAACTATGTTTCTGGTTTGATCGCTCCCACTGATCAAGTCATTTTCAAGAAACTTAAAATTGAGGCTTAATAAAATGTCATGTTTTACCAATGTAAATCATGCTCAAATTGAATCTAATGACATAAAAATTGCCTGTGGGCTAAATTTTTAATTCAAGCAGATTCAATTATTCACTCAGAGATATCCGATAAAATTGAGGCTTAATGTTTTTACCAATGTAAATCATGCTCAGAATTGAATCTAATGACATAAAATTGCCTGTGGGCAAAATTTTTAATTCAAGTAGATTCAATTATTCTTCATTGTTTTGAACTTTATGATAAAACTATCCATTCATAACTCCTGTGGGTAGGTTATGAAATTTTATCCTAATTAATTACACAAATATAATAAAATTCCTGTGGATAAAATTATTATATTTAGTCATTAATTAATATACAATTTATGTCTAAAATATCTTTATGTGATTAACCAGTAAATGTTAATTTTATTTAATTAAAGATGCTTGTGACTGATTCTTAATTAAATAAATTATATAGATCACTAGACATTATTCTTTACATAAAATGGTAATTAACAAATTTAACCAGTAAATAATGTCTCCATATTAAGTAAATGACTGCCAAAATCAGCATTACGTAAAACAACAGTATAATTCTTCAAAATTAAAGCTAAAAGCAGTAACTATTACCGTAAATACGCAATCGTTGTTAATTTATAAACAAACCCGGAGATTGACTGAAGCAACATTGATCTACTTTGCACTTGCATAGCAAATGCAGTTCGAAGGCTAGCTGGCTTGACTTTAGGCTCCGTCCTTAAGTTTATAAATGAAAGAAATATATATATAAAATAATTAGACCAAGTAAGAGCCGAATGTTTCACAACTCAGGAAAGTGATCCTTCAACTAAGATGCTGTGAAATAGCCCACAAGGGGCAACCATATAAAATTTATATAAGGATCTGAACCTTGAACGGAAATAGCAACATTGCCACTTTACCATTGACATGCCGCCATTCAATTTACCCTCATTATGAGAGAACAAACCAATTACGAAGCAACAACTTAAAACCGTAAGCACGTTTAAGTTAGAGCCCACTAACCCCTTCTCCCTAGATGCTTCATTAGAATTTATTCTTCATACTTCATAAGCAAAACGTCTCAAAGCATCCGAGAATCCGCAAATCGATCAAGTGCAAATTTTATCAAACACATACCAAGATGGAAATATTTCCTACAAAATACAGCTAATTCCCTGAGACAGCGGAAGTTTGGATGGTCCTCAATGTCAAAAAATAGCACATGCACAAGATGCTGTCAAAAGCAACATAGCAAGGGTTCTCTGAAGAGACAGCACCCTCTGTCAATATTTTAAACAATCGTTTAAACATTAACACATGTCACTATGTGTGACAAGTTTCTTTATTAGGTGATCGGGTGACCCTCCCATTCAATGAAGTATGTCATCATAATTTGGTTCTTTCTTTATTTTAGCCTGTGCACTCCTTGTTATAAAGGATAAAATATTAATGGGTTCAGTAGAAAGGATAACCCCTATACCCATTTATGAGAATGAGAGGCCATCTTTGGCATGAGCACTAATTTATCATATGGACACATGGACAGCAAAAAACGAAGATTTCTTTGTAACTTTGAGGGTATTCTGTAGAATAGACGAAGCATCACTGTATAGGTTGTCTTAAATGTTCTCATAGCAACAATAATTTTCACCGAGGATCAAATGGGCCTTGGATCCTCGTAAAACCTTTTGCTTGAAATTAAATAAACACCAAGAGACAAACGATTATATAGCAAAATTTGCAACAGCAATTGAGACCGGTTTCGCATGGGAAACAATATATGGAGATTGATGTCATTAGAAGACATTTGCCAAACTGATTGATTTTGACATCTACCTTAACCTCTTATGTAGAGATCTGTAGCTATATGCCCACAATTTATGACTTGATTTGCAGGCAGGCAATCCGGAACATCAAATTCCAGGCTCAAGATTCTTAAAAAAATACTCACATACGTAGGATTGCCCTCAGCTACCCGGGAAAGAAAGAAGCAAAAAACAACAAGACAATAAGAATTATAGTAGGCTTTATTTGTGGCACTTGAATCACTTCACGTGGCTCAAGTCTTTATGCCCCATTCAAGGAACCTAAATCCTTCTTCTGTCCCTTCTCAAGTCCTTTCTTACCACATTTCCTCGTCTTCCCAATGAGGGCTAGCTCTCTTTCATTCTGCATAAAGGAGTCTTTACTAATCTCCTCTTAGATGAAAATCACCACAAAACTTTTGAAATGTAAGAAGGTTCTCCCAAGCATAAACCATCGAAACAAACATATGAAGGATGAATGGAACCCACTTTTACCAATGTATTAAATTACATAACCAATTTCATATTTAATTATTCGTTATAAATCAAACCCATAAATTTAAAAAAAAAATGTTGAACGAATAATTAAAAAATTATTTAAAAAAAAAAAAAAAAAATATCATATGGCAAAATTCATTTACCACGTTGGTACTTTAATTGTATATACCTTTTATATTTTGATTCGTTAATTGTATATACTTTTTGTTCAACGGCCCCTCCAGTTTGATGATCACATATAATCAAAACTTGATTGACAGTATCTGCCACAATTTCCCTCAACAAAATGGGCAAAATTTTTAAAATTTTAGCTTGGTTACTAAAGTATCATACTTAATGGCAAGATTATAACAGAAGCTGTCTAAACGCTGAGTGACCATAGTAATAAGACTTTGCCGTAATAAGTCAAATGGCTTGCTTGCTTCACTTGCCGAAATTTATATGCTCACACAGGAATTCTTGAAGGATTCTTTAAAAAAAAAAAAAATGAACTAATCGAATATAAAATACCCTGGCATGGATCTTCCCAGGGCATCTCGAAAGAAAATGAAAAAACTCCTGATATGTTCAGAAGAGAGGCAGATCTGAAAACAGATGATCAGATCTACAATCAAAGTGGGAAAAAAAAAAAAATGACAGATCTGACAAAAAAAATCGTGGAATATCCAGCGCAAAACGAGAGCCAGAAAAATGGAGAAAACTAGATGTCGAAAACCATCTGGTTACGCTATTAAAATCTTTCCCTCCACGATTGAAACATCCAATCGCCGTGAAGACTGCTCTCGTGGCTTGATAAACCTTCGCTGATACCCAACATAAGGTTGGAAGCCATTGCCATAACTCCCCACAACCAATCAAACACTCAGATGCGTCTGCCTCAGCATTGCAAAATATAGATAAAATGTTTTCGTTTCAAGGAACTTCCCCAACAAAAACTCCAGCCAATTTTCAGCTTATCATTTATTTGCAGTGCCTTTGGTTCTTTAAATTCCAAAGGATTCCCACCGACACTGTGTTTCTCCCTGGAATTTTACAAATCTCTCATGTAGCTTTATTAAATTAGTACATCATGTAATGAGAGTGTTACGACTTTAGCCTTGGGTTTTCTAAAAAAAAATATTAATCAAAAGCCAGTTATTCCAATTAGTAGAGGGCTCGCTACCAAAGAAAACCCGGAGCCAAAGGCCGTTGTTCCTGCTGCCAAAAGCTGACAACAAACCAAAGCCTGTAGCTCCCATTACTATTGGGCCTTCAACAACCGGCTAAAATCCAACCCCTGGAGTCAAACACATATTACAACACTTGTACCCTTGACCACTGCGCATCACTTGCATTCAGATCTGATAAGCCCTAGATGCAGCATGCTCAACCAACCATCTAATTCAACCCAATACACTAGGATCAAACGCACCCACAATCACTCTGAACAAAATATCACAAAACGCATACAGACCGACACTCTAAAAGCCTGCATCCATCTACCCTAGCCGAAAAGATACCACAAGCATGAGCTAAAGGCCTAAAAAGAGCTCCTGGCATCGGCTGAAATGATATGCAAAAGGAGCCCTTGGCATCGGCTGCAATATCATGCAACGGAACCTCGACTAAGCCCCTCGCTAGAAGCCCTTGCGAAAAATTGAACTCGAGAACCAATTTGAAAACCTTGTCAACAAATCAGATGCACCTTCTCGTAAAAAGAAACTAGACGACCCATATATCCCCGAAATCCTAGAAAGTAAAAGCCCTCGCCAAAAGGCTTTGTGAAAAATTGAAAAGGATATAACCCGTTTTTAAAACTTGATCAATCTACCACATGACTTTTCTCATTACAGAAAACCAGAGGATCTATGCCCCCAAAAAAAAAATAGAAATAAAGAAAATACTAAATTGAAATCCTGACATACTTTTCCAAAACATATTAATGTTTTCATTCACAAGTTGCAAACCAGAAATTTTTTCCGGTAGTAAAATTAATATCGGTGAAGACTTGTGCGGTTGCATACCATACCCAGAAAGATGAAGCTCTTGAATTTCATCAATGCAAATATAATATCAGAAGCCGAGAGTGCTGAAACTTCAAATAAATACAATGTGGTTCTCAATGTGTTTATTCTATTTGGCAGTTTTTCAGTGTCATCGAATTGACAGCAATTGCACAATGGATGATGCGTGGGCTTGCAACAATGTTTGCAGATGAAACTCAAAACAGAAGTTCCCAAATTCCAAATAACAACATGGGATACGCAGAAGACATTAAGGCAGAGATAAATGTTTGCTCTGATACCAAATGTTAGAAAATTTACAGCAACGATTCTTTATGCTGAATTAAAGAATCTAAAATTTAACTTTATAAATGATTCTAGGAATACCTCCAGCCATTGAAGACGCTCTTGCTGTACAGTCCACTTGTTTCTTCACTTCAACAGCACTTCAGCTTCTTCTATCCAAGCAATTGAAAAAACACAGAAAATCTGAAGGCACTTCCAAGCTATGCTCTCTCAGCGAGATGGTGTAAACAACTGAAGGGGATTGAGAGGCTAGTTTGGGGACCAATCAGATGAATTTATAGCCAAGCGTCCATCAAGCTTGTGATGGCTATGTGTCAGGTGTTCCACAGATCAAGGTAGAGAACTCCAAATGGAGTTATGGACCACTTAAGAAGCTACAACCATAAAATTAATTAACTGTAGTTGATTTCCTTAATTTAAGGAAACTACTGCAGTTGGTTTCCAAAAATTAAGGAAAGACTTCATAACTGTAGGTAAAATTAATGGAGCTTAACAGTTTTCATATTTATGATAATAATGATAAAATCTAAATTTTTTTAGATTGGTGATGTTCATTTTAATGTTTAATAATTATTTAGTGGTAGTAGTTGTTTTTATTATGATTTTTTGGAAGTTTTTTGGATGGATTTTTCTGGTTTAATTTTTCTAATGGCAAAAATTTATTGAAATCACAATTTTGATAGGTAATCCCTGCATATTAGAAATACCTTGAAATTTTTCAAAAAGCTGAATCCACATATACAGCAAAAAAAAACTAATTTAAATAACATAAATCAAAATTTCATAACAAATTTTTCTACACAATCCAACAACAAAAACGCCAAAAAAAAAATCATACTCTTCCATGCTTGCGGTCCTGTCACTCGCGTATGCTGCTGTACGAAAACCTGTAATACAATCTGGCTGTATTGCAGGAGGTTCCTGTGCACGCAAAATTCTGCTGGTAAGATAACACTAAGTTATGTACCTTATTCAAGACCACGGACTAAAGTTGAATGATATTACGAACTTCATAATCGTATTTAAAGTGGTGTATGCACCTCTTCTACTCTCGAGTTATTTACTTTTAAGAAATAAAATAATTAACATTAGTAATAAACTTTCTCATTTTGTTTGGTAATAAATAAATACATATTTTAACATAAAAAAATGCAGTAGTCTATAACACGACTTTTTGAAAGCTTTTCTGGCTGATTTTTCCGGTCAAAATCCGGCAGCAATTCAATGGAATCCCAAGTGTGATAGCTAGTTTCTGCACAATCAATGGCTCCCAGGGGTTTTTCAGGGCGCTGAATCCAAATATGCAGTTAAAAAACCATTTTAACTGCTAAAAATCAAGATTTAACCTCATCTCTTCCGCCGGATTCCGTCACCAGAATCTCCAAAAAGTCACATTATAGACAACTCCTAAAACAATTATTAATAAAAAAAAATGATAGTTTGTTTAATATTTAACATATTCATGCTTTTGAACTCTTCCTAAGTTGGTATTTGAATTCAGACTAGTGCTTAATGGAAATTCCATCATTCTCCATGATTTGAGATCTCAAAGCATCGATGAAAGACCTTGGCACATAAAAGAAATAGACTCGAGTTATATTAAAGAAATAATGACTTTTTGTTTAAAAATTTGAGAAGACTAAAATTTGAGAAGTTGAGAACACTGTAGTTGCCAAGTTAATAATATATAAATAAATATTTTTTTGTTGTAAAATAGAAAATTGTACTTTTCAAATTAATAATTATAAATTACGAATTTTTGTTTCAAAATTGGTAGAAGATGTTAAAACTTTATTAATTTGTTATTAGATTACAGTTTTTTCTTAAAAATTGGTGATCCCCGCAAAAACTAGTGAGTTTTGAGTTAATTATTATTTTTATATATGTATTATTACAAGTTCTAATCCCATGAAACTAGTGAGTTCTAGGGGAACAATTTCATGGCAATGTGGACTCTAAAATTAAACATACAAAATTTGTAATCCAACCAATCTTAGTTTTTTTGTTTTTTGTTTTTTGTTTTTGTTTTGTTTTGTTTTTGTTTTTTTTTTTTTTTTTTTTTTTTTTTTTTTTTAATTCAAATAAAAAATATTTTAATTTTTCACTTCAGTTCAGGCACATATGTCACATCTGTCAAGGTGATAGAAGCTCCATGCTCCCTCTGAAAAGCAATTGTGCCCACTCCTGAAACACTATACTTTTCATCGTCACCCATCTCTATGAGTATCTTGAGGTCTTTCTCCTCTAAGGTACTAAATAAACTTTTATCGTCGGTCATGTGGAATGAAGCTCCACTGCCAAGAAACCAACCACAACCCATTATCGATGAAACAATGCATGCAATGAGGGTGAAGTCCATCTTGAACTGAGAGGCCAATGCCTCACTTTCATATCCTTCCGAGAATCCCTTCCTAGACTTCTTTGATGGACAATTAGTAGCATAATGACCCATCTCGTGACAATTAAAGCATCTCACTTTAGATTTGTCAATTTTATTCCCACCATGAGAAGAACTCGATTTCGGATGAGAATCCTTCTCCTTCCTTATCCTTGCCTTACTCGCTAAGGCCAGATTTTCTTCATCCTCATGCTTAGATGAAGAATCATCTTTGGTGCTTCTCCTGATCGCCTCTTGCATCAGATCTGATCATAATCATTCCCAATCCGATAGTTTCTCCCTTCATTCATTGAGTCCTGGTAGATATGCCAGCCCTTAGGAAGACCGAGGAGAGCAAGACTCACCATATCATCATTGAATTTCATGATTCCTACTCTTCCAAGCTCATCTCTATAGGTGGTGAGCTTGTCCAGATATGCAGAGATCATGTCGCCCTTTTCACACTTGATTTTCCGAAGCTTGTCCTTGAGCGCCAGTTTCCTCTGGTCGTTGTTGTTCTGATATAGGTCCTTCAATGTCTTCCACATTCAAAATGGAGTCTCCTTCCCACGGAGACTCGAGACAATATGGTCTCGAGCTCCCTCCAGAAGAATCCTCCTCACTCTTGCCACACATTTCTTCTATTTCGTTAGTGCTTGGGCATTAGCTGCTGCTGACTTAGGGACTTCTTGATCAATGAAGTCCTTCAAACCATTGTCCTCTAATACCACTTCCATGTGATCCGTCCATGCTATGACATTCGAGCTACCATCCCGAGAATACTCGAGTCTCAAGCCATTGAATGCCATTGGTGAACTTTGAGATGTAATAAGCAATCGATTTTGTACCTATAATCAAAAACTTGAAACTTGAAACTTCTCCCTTCTTTGTATATTGTTCTCTACTTTGATCAACTTGGCTCCGATACCATGTAGAAATTTCTCTATAGATCAGCTAGCTCTGATACCATGTAGAAATTCTCATTGTAGATTAATCTGATTATGCAACGTACTAAAGAAAAATACTTAATCTACTTCTATAATCAAACTTGTGGAAGCTTAATCGATTTTGAGCAAGATCAAATAGAACACATATAACAGAGAAGAAGAAACAATCGCACATGAAACAAAAAAGAATAATCTAGGGAAAGCCTCAGCTAAAAACCCCACTATCTGTATTATCATACAAGGTGAAAATATCTCAGGGTTACACAAGGCTTTAGCTCTCACAGCTATCCAACTCTCAGTACAATCCCTCACTGTTGCTCATAGACAAAATAGACAACACATATGCCTTCCTTCAACCCTCCAAGCCTACTATTTCCTTATGCAATTTCTCCTAGGTCCTCCAGTTGTATCCTATGTGATTCTCACCTCACACACTACTCTGACCTCTATAGTAACCGCACAATCCTCAGGGAATCTGATTCCTTCTGCATGGATGAGTTTCTGTTACAAGAAAAATTCCTCCAACTGATAGTACAATGTCCCTGTCCTTAATCTCAACTGGGTCTTTGTCTGAACTGACATGCATGAGTTATCTATGAGAGAATATTCAGTTATCTGGAGTACATTGGTTGCATGCATGCATGCATTAACTGACTGAACTCACAGTTAGTTCCTCAAACTGTTTGGAACTAATTTAATTGGACTTAACTCAATTAACTGAGCTAACTAGTTACAACTCAAATACAACTCACTCTTATCTCCTTAATTAAGGGATAACTTCCTCAATCAAAGGGATAACTATTGCATGTCTTCAGAAATACTTCATGTTTGAATTTCACCGACTAATTAACTCAAGATGAATTAATTAATTATTTTTCAACAGCTGATGAGACTAAATTCAAATTTTAATTCTCAATTTTAATTTAAGGGAAAATTAAAATTGGAATATATCCTGAAATGTTATCTATAGCAATGCTATTTTTAACATTTCTTGTTTCTGTTTTCAACAATATACTATATGGCATGTAAGATTAAGAATTTGAGTAGCTATATTTTCTTAGAAATTGGTGAATATTAAAAATGATCATTTACTTCATTATATACTATACTAGAATAACCCCAAAACCCCAATGTGGTGGAAGGGAATGCTTAAGAAAATATAATATTAATATGTTACACAAGAAAAGTAAATTGTTATTTTCTTAAGTAATAGATATAAGTGAAAAGAAAATTCTTTCTTCAAAAATATTTGCGATGAATACAATACACAAATAAAATTAGAGAATATATCTTATTAAGATAAATTGCATGTTATAACCATTAAAATTCATATTATACATTATACTACTTACCCATTAATTCATTTCTATTATACAATTAATAAGAATGAGAACATATAAATTATTTCACAAATACTACATAGTCATTCATCTCATCGCTAAACTATTAACATATTCAAAATCGAAATTTACCATATTATATCTATTATTCATCCAAAAGTCTTTAGCTTAGTATTTAGTTTGGGGTATGGATAAATTTCCTCCACTTCATTCTTCATCCCCGTCCACTTTATGTTATATATTCAAATAAGTTGATTGTTATCATATGTGGAGGTTTAGTAGTATTATTATTTATATTAAACTTAAACCATAATTTTGCATTTTCTTTAACAAAGTTAATAGTCCTAAACAAAAGGAATAATATATATTGATAAATCCCTTTTGTGAAGTTTCAAATTAATAGTATTAAACAAATATAGAAAAATAGCTTTTAATACCTTCAATGAAATAAGTGATTTTTGAATAAGCATGAATTCATGACATGATTTTAACTCTAAAATGTATATTTAGTAATTATATATAGTCTCAATATATATTATCTTTTTACAAGTTTAATTAACCTTCATGTGTTCACCACATCTTACCAAGGATGTATTATCATACAAATGTATCTTTTTTTCAATATATCTATTTTAATCATTTTAGAGTTTTTACAGTCATTCAATTTTGTATGTATTATCATACAAATGTATCTTTTTTTTCATTATACTTATTTTAATCATTTTAGAGTTTTTATAGTCATTCAATTTTATTTTATTTTATAGCACATTATCATATTGATAATTGCAATTAAAGTTATTTTTTAGTTCATTTTTACATTTAGTTATGGAACAAATGATATAATAACTGGCTATATTTAACTTACATATTAATTTTTTTATAATTATTATAATAATAATTATTTAAAATAAAGTTGTGATTTAGTTAGTTTTATGACTTTTTAAATTTTAATGTCAAGTGTATTATGAAGTGTTTTGATGCTTATTATGGATTGTTTTCTCTTGTTTTTTATTATGAATATTTCAACATATTACTATAGGCTTAATTATTGTCCCCTTATAAAATTTGATTAATTTTACATTAAATTTTTTTTTTCAAGTTTGATGTTTAATTTTTGACTTGACCATCTCATAGTTATTGTCAAATATGCCATTATTAATCAATTATTTTAGGATATATTTTTAATGATGTGATGTGATACAAAGTTTATATATAAATATATGCAAAATAAATATCATGAGATCTCCCCTCCCATTCACGTCATAGGATCTCCCTCTTCTTTAAAATATTTGGATGATGGGCATCTTAATCACCAAGGATAATAGTAACTGGTAAACCTAAGGGACTCAATTGGATCTGAATATGAGACATATGCATTCCTTGTTGACAATATGCCTTAGGTGGATGGTTTAATGAATTGAACTAACCCTCAATGCATATATTTGTGTGTGTGTCTGTGCATGTGTCTAATGGCTAAGAACTTGTGTTTCCTCATTCGAGGCGACACGTGTGAGGAGGTGGATAAGGTACACACGCTTTCATAAATTAAGTAGTAAGACAAGGTATTTTGTCCCACAAACAAGGGGGTCTCATATGTTAACCAAACATTTGGTTAGGTCATGATCATAAAATTAGATCTTTGTGTGTGTGTGTGTGTGTAAAACCTCACAAGGAAACCTTGGGTACCTCCTGATATTTCGTGAATGATACATGGCATAGATCCATTGGTGTTTATTAGGCACTCAATAGAGCTGAATAGATCAAGGGATTGACCCAGAGACATCTTGGATGTAGCTCAAAGCACTCAACCACTTTAGCTAGCCTACTAGCTTGCCACACACACATACACACTTCAGAGTAATGATTTATGTTTTTTTGTTTCTGTGCATTCCAAAAATCTTTTTAATTTTGATGTATAAGCAATCATATATGTGACATGTCTTACTCATCGTAACTTGTATATCACACCTCTCTACTCTTAGTGAAACAATGGTTAATTGGTTTCAAGTTATATATATATATATATATATATTATATATATATTATATATATATATATATATATATTATATATATATATATATATATATATATATTATATATATATATTCAAGTTATAGGAGGAGGCAAAGGTACCAACTAAGATCTTCGATGCACCTATGACTCTCTATTATCATGTATTATTATCATTATATGTTATTTAGAGCCATACTAGAAAGGAGGTAGGGATCAAGCGACACACACACACACACACACACACACACACACATATATATATATATATATATAATGAATAATAATATATAACATATAATGAATAATAATACATGATAATAGAGAGTGATAGGTGCATCGAAGATCTTAGTTGGTACCCTTGCCTCCTCCTATAACTTGCATAGACTTACATGCCTTTGGAATGTTTAACACTCAATACAAAAGGATTGACCAAGTACAAGAAAAGTCTAGGTGGACATGCTACATGGTTATTGGGGTATGTCGGTAAACTAATTAATTCTCAAGAGATGTAGATTTTGGACATAATGTTTTCATTAATGACAACCAATTTCATGTCATTGATGTCAAAGGAGGTATAATGTCTTTATTTCAAAGGAGATATAATGGGTTGAAGATTATTTAGCATTATTATGATGATCAAATGAGTAAGAAAATGGTCTAGATGGAAATTCCCCTCCAAGACCTTTCCAACAATAGATTACACTTGGTCAAGCTCTTTGGGAATAAGAAATATGCTAGTTTGAAAATACAATGGTGAAAAAGGGTCAAAACACCAAATTTGTTAAAGTTCATGTATGTTAAAGGTGGATCTATGCACTCATTCATAATTAGTGGTTATTGGCACATGAACATGTGCCTTGTTTAATGGGCCTAACCATCTCACAACTCTAACCAGTTACAATGGTTATGGACATAATGTATGAAAAATGGAGCAAAAACTTCATCGATAGTTAATGAAGGTTGCACCACTCCCCCCCGCCCCCCCCACACCCATGTCTTTCAACCTCTTGTACATGGACCTAATAGAAACATGACATGTTCAAAACAATTGGGTGACATGGAACTTTCAATGAGTGAACATGTGGGTTGGTGATGTAGCAGATATAGCCAATGGAAATTTGACATGTCAATAGGATGACATGTGTGACATGGATGATGTAGCTAGGCCATCCAACTGTAGGTTGAAAAGTGGAAGCATGAGATTGGTACACATTGTCAATGCCATGGAAGTATGATGGATGATGTGGTAGCACGAAGGGGTACGACATGGCATGTCTAGTCAGGAAGTTTTGGTAGCCTGTTAGGCCAAATCTAGTGATACATAATACCACTCAGAGAATGACATGTGTCATCATGATGTCACATTGACGTCAACATCAGATGGACCATAGATCCCTAAGGACTTATTCACATAGCAGGAACATATGGATGAATTAGGAAAGCCTGAGGGGCTACCTTGGTCGTTGTCTAGGGGCCAAAATTAGGTCATAAGGAAGTTTTCACATTGGCCCCAAAATCAATTCATGTTTACCCAAAATCAAATTTGTCATCCCAAACTTAAATTTGTGTCAACCGCAACATGGCATAGGGGAAACCACATGTATGTGTGTGCGTGTTGGTGTAGTACATAATCATATCAATCAATAGATTAGTCTCAGACATAATACATAAGTATTGCTCATGGATTTATGGTGAATCACAAATAATATTGACTTGGTTACGAGGTTGAGTCTTCGTTTATCATTTCACACTATGGATTTTATGAGACATAATAATGTGACTCTATGGTGGTGAAGCACAAACACATTTGATTTGGTTATGAAGTTGAGTCTTGGTTTATTATTTGGCATTATGGACAATCTTAGACATAATAGATTGGTCCTATGGTGGCGAAACATGAATAATTTTAAATTGGCTATGAGTTCGAGTCTTTTTTTTATCATTTATCAGTATGGATTTGGTCTCAGACATAATAATTTGGCTCTATAGTTAAGCCTGAAACTTGTTTTTGGTTCTTTCATGAGTTCGAGTCCCGGTGAAGAAATTCTATATGAGACAAAATGTATGGTGTGGCTATGTGGTTAAGTGAAAAATGTATGATGTGGCTATTTGGTGACTCATAGTTAAGAAGGAATTCCCAATATTATTTTAGCTATAAGTGGGAAATCATAAGGATTCTTAGGGTCATTACAAGTGAAGGTCATATTTACCTCCTGATGAATGCCACCTGAGATAGGTATAATATCCTAGGATAGTTCAAATTGAATTTTAAAACCCATAGAGGCCCTCTAATATCTATATAACAATATGACATAAATGTGAGGCACGTTTTTAATTAATAGACCATCTCGTAGTTATTGATCTCTACCTCCTTTCTAGTATGGATCTAAATAACATATAATGAATAATAATACATGATAATAGAGAGTCATAGGTGCATCAAAGATCTTGGTTGGTACCCTTGCCTCCTCCTATAACTTGCATAGACTTACATGCCTTTGGAATGTTTAACACTAAAAACAAAAGGATTGACCAAGTACAAGCAAATTCTAGGTGGACATGCTACATGGTTATTGGGGTATGTCGGTAAACTAATTAATTCTCAAGAGATGTAGATTTTGGACATAGTGTTTTCATTTATTACAACCAATCTCATGTCATTGATGTCATAGGAGGTATAATGTCTTTATTTCAAAGGAGGTATAATGGGTTGAAGATTATTTAGCATTATTATGATGATCAAATGAGTAAGAAAATGGTCTAGATGGAAATTCCCATCCAAGACCTTTCCAACAATAGATTACACTTGGTCAAGCTCTTTGGGTATAAGAAAATATGCTAGTTTGAAAATTCAATGGTGAAAAAGGGTCAAAACACCAAATTTGTTAAAGTTCAAGTATGTTAAAGGTGGATCTATGCAATCATTCATAATTAGTAGTTATTGGCACATGAACATGTGCATTGTTTAATGGGCCTAACCATCTCACAACTCTAAGCAGTTACAATGGTTATGGACATAATGTATGAAAAATGGAGCAAAAACTTCAGTGATAGTTAATGAAGGTTTCACCACTCCTCCCCCCCCATATCTTTCAACCTCTTGTACATGGACCTAATAGAAACACGACATGTTGAAAACAATTGGATGACATGGAACTTTCAATGAGTGAACATGTGGGTTGGTGATGTAGCAGATATATCCAATGGAAATTTGACATGTCAATAGGATGACATGTGTGACATGGATGATGTAGCTAGGCCATCCAATGGTAGGTTGACAAGTGGAAGCATGAGATTGGTACACATTGTCAATGCCATGGAAGTATGATGGATGATGTGGTAGCACGAAGGGGTAAGACATGGCATGTCTAGTCAGGAAGTTTTGGTAGCATGTTAGTCCAAATCTAGTGATACATAATGCCACTTAGAGAATGCCATGTGTCATCATGATGTCACATTTATGTTAACATCATATGGACCATGGACCCCTAAGGACTTATTCACATAGCAGGAACATATGGATGAATTAGGAAAGCTTGAGGGGCTACCTTGGTCATGGTCTAGGTGCCAAAATTAGGCCATAAGGAAGTTTCAACATTGGCCCCAAAATTGATTCATGTTTACCCAAAATCAAATTTGTCATCCCAAACTCAAATTTGTGTCAATCCCAACATGGCATAGGGGAAACCACATGTATGTGTGTGCGTGTTGGTGTAGTACATAAGCATATCAATCAATAGATTAGTCTCAGACATAATACATAAGTATTGCTCATGGATTTATGGTGAAGCACAAATGATATTGACTTGGTTACGAGGTTGAGTCTTCGTTTATCATTTCACGCTATGGATTTTATGAGACATAACAATATGACTCTATGGTGGTGAAGCACAAAAACTTTTGATTTGGTTATGAGGTTGAGTCTTGGTTTATTATTTTGCATTATGGATCAATCTTAGACATAATAGATTGGCCCTATGGTGGTGAAACATGAACAATTTTAAATTGGCTATGAGGTCAATTCTTTGTTTATCATTTATTAGTATGGATTTGGTCTCAGACATAATAATTTGGCTCTATAGTTAAGCCTGAAATTTGTTTTTGGTTCTTTCATGAGTTTGAGTCCCGGTGAAGAAATTTGATATGAGACAAAATGTATGGCGTGGCTATGTGGTTAAGCGAAAAATGTATGGCGTGGCTATTTGGTGACTCATAGTTAAGAAGGAATTCCCAATATTATTTTAGCTATAAGTGGGAAATCATAAGGATTCTTAGGGTCATTACAAGTGAAGGTCATATTTAGCTCCCAATGAAAATTATGAATGCCATCTGAGAGAGGTATAATATCCTAGGATAGTTCAAATTGAATTTTAAAACCCATAGAGGCCCTCTAATATCTATATAACAATATGACATAAATGTGAGGCACATTTACAATTAATAGATTCATCACAAAAAACTTTGTTGGTATAAGAACCATTCTTACAATATATCTTTGATAGTTCATTAGCATTGGGATCCCTTAGAATACATATGTGTGTATGTGTGTGTGTTCGTGTGTACATTGTATGTATCTTTGTAATGTCTTGTGATGTCTAATCCCAATTTTTAAATGACTAACAATGACATCAAAGAATAGGAGCCTAAATTCATCAAATAGTTGTGACATGAAGATCCCAAGTGATATACAAGGGACGGGTATGTCCATCACTCATGTTTTGTAGTTTTCCTAACACAATTTTGGGTGCATCATGTTGCAATTTATCAAATCAACCTATGAGAGGGGTTCATGTTGTAGTGTAATGATACTTACAAATTTTCATGTGCTCTTAGGTTGAGAAATTTGAACTTCTATAGTTTGAGGATACTCCCTTTCTCCTAATAGCTCACACATTTCTCTCTTATGATAAGCATTCTTGACAACTTTAAAAGGAGAATCTAATTTGTTCATTACATGCCTAATACTGAAAAGAAAAGGAATGAAAAGATTTGTTTCTAAGCATTTGGTCAGAATAATGGGTTTGATCATTGTAACCTTTGCTTATTTTGATGTTCGACACTTCTAAGTATTTATAACAACAAACATTTTGATGTTAGAAGTATTTAGTGCTTCCCATTTATTTAATCTTTCAACACCCTTAAATACATCTTAGCTTCTAAAATTTTAGGAATTTAGCGCAAATTCATAGTTTCTTATTTCTTTTTTATGTTATCAAAATCCATTTTGTGATGAAAAATAGCCATCTCAAATGATTTATTATTATTAGAAAGAAAGAAGCATTGAATACTTTCTTTGCCTCTTTACTCATAAGTAGGCTACTCAACCCAAACCGAGAGGAGAAATCATCTTCCATGTTCATGTTATCATCAATATGTAGAAATAAATTTATTTACATGGGCTACTTTAGAAGATCCTTAGTGAGAACTGTAGGTTATGAAACAGGGCTCAAAATATCCCTTGTAACCAATTGGAACCTATGGGAATAACATGTCTAGCTTTCCCGAGTTATCTAAAGAGATGTGTACTTAAGAGAGGTTAATAAATGTTGAAGGAGGTGAAGTAGAAAATTTTGGAGATTGATTTGGTGATAATATATTAGAATGAAAAGTTTACTAGTGATGAGATATTAGTTTTAAGATTATCTAAATAAAGTAAATCATTAATTTTTAGCCCACATCCATGAGATATCATGTTTGGTATCATCTACATATAGTAATCCATTAATCCCTGAACCAAATCCATCATTAATAATCACACTTGAAAATATACTAAGGGGATTATTAAAATAAGGAGGAGATGTAGACTTTAGAAAAATAAAATCAAGCCAGATAGCTACAATTGATCATGGAAATCATTGTCGTATTCACATATAAGTTGTCCTAAGTACAATAATAGTTTTTTAGAGTCACCTTCTTGGCTATTTTCTTT
>APFE031575844.1:8145-18667 GCA_000404065.3 Pinus taeda | reverse complement strand
CCCCTCCACAAATAACATGCTCAATCGGTCCTCTGAGATGTCTTTCACCATCACTGCCAGTCTATGGAACTTCGTAATGTAAGCCTTTGCACGAACAATTTGCCTCAAATGGGTTAACTCTCTGAAATGCAACTCTAGGCCTTTGCTCTCAAATCTCTCCAGCAGCCTCTGGGTGAACTCTGTGTAAGAAGTGATGTGGATGTGTCCCAATGTGATTAGCCCATGGTACCACCACTCCTGGGCATACCCCTCCAAGTGAAGAGTAGCGAACCCAATAGTATGGGTCTCGTGCATGGGGTTCAGGTGGAAGTATGTGTCTAACTTTTGAATCCAAGCCTTGGTTGAACTCTTGGCCGACCCATCAAAGTAAGGGAGTGTAACCTTCCCTACTATCTTTTGCACATCCTAGTTAGATGGTCTCCCTTTATAGTGTGCTCCAACCTCGGTAGTGTGTCTCTCCTTTATGTATATGTACTCCCCAAAATACATCACCTGCTTAATCCGGGCATCCAACCTCGGTAGTACTCATCAATGGCGGATGCAACTAAGTAGACCAAGTCTGCAACCGGGTCTGGCTCCCTCTTCTGTTCTGGCTCATCCGTAAAGTGAGGCATTTTGGGATGGCTAGCCTGCCCACGCTGGGGAGTATGTGGGGGCTAATATGTACGGTTTCCCCCTCCTTCTCTAGAACATCCATCACCATGGGCTCCTTGTCCAAGCTTCCATTCATTTATGGCCCCATCGCTTGCTATATCATGTCCATCATGAGCTGCCCTTTCCTTAACATATGCTGATTGGTTCTCGAAAACCTAGTTTTGGCCCATTTTCCTCTATTGCTCGTTGTCTTCCTGGTTGTCCATCTGGCCTCTAACAGTTTCCACTTTAGTGTCCGAAAATGGATTTGGATCTATTTCTCTACCTCGACCCCTGCCTTTGCCTCTGCCACGACCTCTCTCAAAAACCAACCCTTGATATATTGGTGAAATTACCTGCTCCTATTTCCCACTTTGGCCAAGAACATGCTATATACCACTGTAGTATTCATAATGGAAAAATTTACAGTGATAACAAAAACATGCAAGATAATACAGTATAAAAAAAATTCAATAAACACAAACAACCCAAAAAACTCCCAAACACACCAAAATTGGGCAATCTTATTATATACACTGCTGGAGTATAATGTGAAATGGAAAGAGTGCACCTGGGCTTGCACAAGGCAAGATACAAGCGTCAAGTGGTCGATATGCCAATGCCCAACTGTTGCTGGTGTTTATCTATCAGAAACTTTGCGCATGCCCAGTGATTCTACACCACTGTTTGTGTTGAAAACTTGATTTGACGCCTCAAATCTACCCAAACATTTTTTGCAAAATTAAATTTAAGGTTGTTACCAAAAACCCAGAAAACCCAAAAGGGGTTTCCTCTAGTTTTGTTGCTCCAAAATTGACCCCAAATTCCTAATACTCCTCCAATACTAGTAAAATTTGGTTTGCAGGAAATTATTTCTTTACAACCCCACCAAAATGATGGAAAATATCCCTTGTCTCCCTTCTAACTCCCACACAACAACCCAGCTCCAAGTTCCACTGGACAAGGCTGCCCACAAACACTCTTTCTCAATGACTATGCAAGTATGGGCAATGATTGTGTAGGCTCAGCAAGGGAATTTCATATTGGAGTGGTGGACTCACTTTTGCTCTGCAATTCCCTCTTCTCCTCCAGCAAATTCTGCAATTAATGCCCACCAATTTGGCGTAGCTTCTAATTCTCGACACCAACTCTCCAAAAAATAATGTGGCTCTGGTTTTGTGTCCCCACTCAGCTCAGCGAATTCGTGGCACTTTTGTTATGCATCTCCCTGCCTCCATAAGACAATGGTGATACCTTCCTAGGGTGGCACTCGTAGTCCACCGAAGAGAAGGGTGAGTTTCCTCCTTGGGAAACTCTGGTGCTAAACAACACTTGTGACTCAGCTGAATAGCTTGAGCAACAAAAAAGTTTGTCAAATGATCAAAATCCCCAAATGATGCTTCTCTTCTCTTATTTATACTTGTTGGTCCTTTGACTTATGTGGGTACCTCCAACAATTTCGACCCCCTCTAAGAAATTCAAACTCCTTTACCACATGGTGTGTATTTTGTGAGAGTGCCCCCCACATTCCACTAAAAAACTAAAATATTTCAACCCACTTTTCCCAAGTGCCTCTCCAAAATGTACCTTAAGTCTCCAAAATGACAAAATCAACAAAATTGGATTTTTCCCTTTAGCAAAAATATTTAGGAAGGGACATTACAAAAATGCACCTTTACCTAATTTCTTTTGTAGTATCTTGTCTTTGAAATCTCTAGTAATTGAATTTTTATGTTTATTTTGTGCCTGAATTTTATAGGAAGCTCACAAGAAGTTATGTGATCCTTAGAATCAAGGGTTCATGATTTAGAATGGAGTGTTTATGAAATAGCTCATGATCTAGTTGTATCTACAGGGAGTTTGTCTAATTCTAGTATTGAAGGTGGAAGATTAAAGTACATGTTGTAAGTTCCTTGGTACAAAATTTTTAAGCTCCAAGTTTTGGAGGAAAAGTTATGGAGGATATGCAATCATAAGAATTGCTACATATGTCATCCTTCAGTGAATTTTGCGGAACAACAAATAACCTAGATAATATAAGGTATAAAGGCATGCATGGTGGTTTTATAGTGAACCCCTTGGCACACATTAGATGGGCTTCAAGGAAAGAGAGTATCGAATCTGTTTCAAATAGCTCTCAAAAGCCTATATCAAAGAAATTGAAAGGAGATCAAATAATGACTGGATCACTAGACATGAATAGGTTTGGTGAGGGTCCCTCTACAAGGAGTGTTTAGAAAACTTCAAAGGATGAGGCTACACTCTCTGCTATATGGGTTGTAGGGAAGGATGGAAAAAAGAAGTTGGAATTTGTAAAAGAAAATTCAAGACCAAACACTTTGGACGCTAGCACTAAAAATTTATCTTCTAGCAGATCAAGATATGGTACTATTTTCTGGAGTGTTTAGACATGTGTTGTAGAGCTAGTGCAAACAGACTTCGCATTTGTTGAAGTCCTATGTATTGGGGATGATCTCTTATTGTTTAGGCTTATGAATTGGACTGGTCCTATCCTGGAGCACTTGTAAAAAGATACCATTGTTGAAATGCTACAAAGTTATTGAAGAATCTAAGGCAAGTTGACATTAATGATTCTTTTAACTATGATAATTTCTTGTGATGTTTTTCTACTTATTAGGATTATCTTCTTCTTCTTCATAGTGTGTTCTTCAATCATCAAACAACTACCAAAACAAGAAGATCAAAAAGATACAAGTACACAAGATGTAGGCTCCAAGATAGGGCAAAACCTCTCCTCTTGAGAGTAAAACCCTTCAATCACTTCTTATAGATTCTTTATTGACAAATACCAAGACCCTTGACAAACATTGAAGCCCTTCCAAGACCAAGATCTGCTTCTCAAGAATATTCTTGCTTCACTGCTTTCCAAACCTAGCATAATCTCTTCTAGCAACACTACTTCGACCTCCAGCAACAACTTTTTGGCCCTAACTACCAATCTACAACTTCGGCCCCCCAACAGCAGTTGCTACTTCACACACGTGGACTAGAACTGCTTCTTCTTTGCCTCCATCTTCCTCGCTTGACCTAATTTGTCTTTTGGATCTAGAAGGGGACTTTGTTGGCCTTTCCTTCAGCTCTTTTTCACCAGATCGAACATTCACAACAAAACCCTAGCCCGACAGCAGAAACCCTAGCAAAAAGCTGCAAAATTTCAACCCTCTTCTTCACACGTGTGGAGAGAAAGAGAGAGAGAGGAACCCAAAACACTTCTTCTCCTTCTTCTTCCTTCTTCGTTTCCTTTTTCTGCTTCTTCCTTCTCATAAGAGAGAGAGGAATGAATGTGTCTAAGTGAGGTCGAATTATCTCCTATATATAGGTCTTCAAGGGGTACGAATTCTAGCTTCTAAGCCAACTTGACAGGGTGACAAGATGACTTGGTCTTGGAAGGTTCATTAAAATACAAAAATAATTCTTTTTACAATTTACAAGAAACCCGATGGGGTCTTCATATCATGACAATGTCCTTATTTGACTTCTTGACTAGGACAACCCTATAACACTTTTAATTAGTGCTTGACCTATAAAACAAATTTCTTGGGCAAGAAACCCAAGCTCAATAATAATAATAATAATCATTTTTCTTTATTTTACAAAATACTAGAATTAAAAGTACATTTCATATTTATGGAGACTAAACCTAGGGACCATTGTTGAAATGCTACAAAGTATCGTGCAGATCTTGATGAAGCATAAATACTTGGATTCAATAGGTCATTCATTTAATCAAATTTATTCTTTGAAGAGGACTTGTGTTGTTCTCTACTCTTAAATGTAAACCTACTTATGTTTCTTATTTTGGACATTCAGGTTGTTGACTTGGAAAGTAATGGTCTGGATTGTCTGGACCTACCTCCTGAAGAAAAAAATGACATTTTATCAACCTTAAAAGAATCCCCATCACTACATTTCATGGATGCTTCAAGTAGACATACTATTTCTCATATTGTATTGTAATTGTCAACTATATGGGCAACAAATTTGTCAAGGAGCAGGTAATGAGTAGCTATAGACTTTTAGTTGAGAAGCACGTAATGACTAAATCAAATATAACTTCTCACCATTGCCATTCTCTGAAGGAAAATTGAGTACGTTATGAGTACCATGTTGTGTGGGGGATCTTTCCAAAGGCATGTAGTTTTTTTTCCCTATAAATTTAGAAGGCCATTCCATAAAAAAAGGTATAGCTCAAATAACAAAGTCATCAACTCTATTTGTTCTATCAATGTTATTGAAAATGAGTATATCACTTTGCTTTGTGTCTGTTGTTAGATTTGGTAAACAATTTAATATCTTAACGTGCGTGCTTGTCTTGTTTATTTGAACTTTTTAAGTTAAACTCCAAAAGTCACCTGGCATAGTGATTTTATTTTGAATACCTTCCTAAAGCATGCATTGTTATTGAGAGATCATTAATATTATTTTAATCTACAGGGGTAGAGCGGCAATATTGTTTTATAGTATGGCTCCTATAAAACTTAGATCTTCAGTGGAAGAATGAATCAATCCGTTAAGTTGTTTGATATCTTTCAATTAATGAATGCTAAGTTTAGAAATATTGATCCAATCACCAAAAACTTGTGAACCTTTGACTTAGCAACTACAAGTTGTGACGATCACTTCTCACTGACAGATAAATAAAATTAAGTCCTATAATATTCCCATGAAAATTTTCAGCTATGCATGGCATTTCTTAAATTAATTTCAGGGAAAGTTTCAAACCCATAAAGCTGAAGGTATCAATTTGTGTTACTGACTATGGGGACTTTTGGCTATAATAAATACTTTTTTCAAAAGTTGATTTTCATGACAAATAAATTAAAGCAATTTCTATGATAGTAGATGATTAAACTTTGAATGCAATGATTTTGTAACTTTCATTTGTATGACATGTACTAAATTTTATATAGGGAAAAAAAGTGGAAGTGAAGTTTGCTAAAATGCCAATGACAACCACTAGGCTATGGGAAAGAAAGGCTTATAAACTAGTGAAACATTCCATTGTATAAAGGAAAGAAAAATAAATTTAAGGCCAAAGTAGTCTTGGATTACTCATTTGTATTTGTCCGAATGGGTAGGTATCCCAACCCAACTACCCAACTAGATTGGCTTTTGGTAAATCTTTGAGGCTCTCTTTGTTGTTTCCTTTACATGTGCTCCTAGAATGTTGCCTTGGAACTGTTGATCTCTATTTTTTCTCCCTTCTGGATGTAGTTTTATGCATCACAATTCAGTAGGAAATGTTGCTCCTTTTTTCCTTATGTCCATTGGGTTCTTTCCATCTTCCTATCTCACGTATTAATTAGTGTGAGTTTATTTAGGGCAAAATTTGGTTTTCTCTCCATTAGATATTTAGTTTCAAATAGTCCTACATTCTGTTTTCTCCCTGCAGGATGAAATTATGCTTGTAGCGTTTCTACTTTCTCTTAGGGTTGCTTTTCCTCTTACCTTTATTGTAACATTCTTGTATGTGGATTTTCAGTTCCTATTTATTACCAGGCAACTTTCTTGTGCTATATACTAGTTATCAAACCACCTCTTACATTGCTAGTCCAATGTATTTTAGTCATTTGAAATCTTCCTGGTGGATCTTGTTGGTCATCTTTTTGTTGACTGTAGCTTCTACAACTTGTCTGCATAGTATTATCTTCCTTGAGTATAATCCTATTTCTGCAATAAGTATTTGATATGGATTCCTTACCTATATTTTATGGAAAGTTGTCATCTAGTGTATCTCTTGTATCTCAATATGATTCCTCCATTTTCTCCAATAATGCTTGGTTCACATGCCTCACGCTTGTATAACAACACCGGTGTTATGTGTTCCTTGAGTGAGATAATTATCTTCCATCTGCTTGGAGTCTCTTCATTGTGCATACATCCCAATTTATCTCTGTATTGAAGTCTAGCTAAAATTCATTGGCAATCCTTCTTTCGTTTTGATTTTATTGTTGTTCACACTTTTGAAAAAACCCCTATGGAAATTTGGTTGAGTATAGATGCAATGTGCTTTTCTTGAGCCCATGTAAATGCAATGTAATGAATTCTTGTCCCCATTTCAAGTGCTTTGCTTGAGCACATCAATTCCTTTTGCACTTGATGTTAGGGACTTGATCATTGATGCCTTTTTGTGCATCTACTGCTTCTGAAAGATTCTTTCCTTTGCATTGATTTGAGTGGGGTTTTTATCTCAGCAATACTCATAAACTTTTTTGGCATATATAAATCATTATATCCCTGTGATTTCAATTCAATATTTTTGTTTTTTCACTTGTAACTCATTCCAGAATCTTTTGGCCCTTGGAGTTTTTCTTAATTATCCTAGACAACGCCTCTTGTCTGATTTTTACAAACTTGTTCTGAATTTTTATTACTTGCTTAGATATTTAAGAGAGATATTCAACTTTGTTAGTAATATAAGTTTCTTAACGTAGACACAAATATGGTCAAATCAACTTCCATTTGGGTTTTTCCTAAAATGTTTCTCCTTATGCTTTGGTATATTTGTGGAACAACTTTATTTCTTTAGGAATTTGATGGTCATCTTATTTTCTTTGTTTCTACCCGTCAGTGATCGGAAATTTTTAGCATAGACAGAGCTAATATGATCAAATGGCTTGTTGTTTAGTACTTTTTTATAGTTGTCATCTTGATAGAACTCTTTTAAAGAGTTTCCTTTATGTTTTACATCTTGCCATGTTTTTTGTTTTGATTGGTCTATGTAGAGATGTTGGAGGGACTTATCCTTGAGAATTTTCCTAATTTGATAGGTCCTGTTATATTTCCATGTGACTTCTAAACCAAATGGCAATGTTTTTGTTTTAAATTATTATTGATGGAATATGTGAAACTTGTAACTCCCACTTTCCTTTTCATTAGAACCGAAAAGTCTTTTCAAAGGTTTTTTCTTATGATTGGTCTTGTTTTTTCTTTGTTGGTTATAATTGACAATATATATTAAAATGGATGAGTCAAAGACAATCAGTGAAAATATTAATCTCTCCTAGCTTGATAGAAATGGTGGTCAAGATCAACTTGTACAAGAACTTTGTGGTCGACTATCATCAAAACCAATAGAGGGATATGCAAGAGTGTACAGTAAGAACCTTGACAAACATGCCTAGTGAAGCTTGCAACATTGTTTATAGGAAGAACCAACTACGTTTCTTTTTTCCAAACATGTAAATTAGCATATTACAGTTTAATTAATATGTTTTCATATTTTTCATATATGGTTTTATACTTTATCGAAAAATTCGGCAAAACTTCACAATGGTTTATAACCTAGTTAAAGATTCACCGAGTCTTTACAAAGTTCTATTATTCAGCGAAAGATTTACCAAAATGTTACAATATTTTATAATTCAGTGAAAGATTAGCCATTCAATTTTACAAGATAATATAATCTGGTGAGATATTCGCCAATATATATATATATGTGTGTGTGTGTGTGTGTGTGTGTGTGTGTGTGTGTGTGTATTATTGATAAAATCACATTCCATTTTTCCTATGTATCATGGGGATTCACCCATTTATTATAGATATACATTTATGGGGGTTCTTAAAATTTTCCCTAGAAAGCTCTCAAAGATGGGCTTGTCTTGAGGTAAAAATCCAAGCTCAAAGGTATTATGAGGGATCTAAGTTCTACATAGTTGATGGTTGCGACTGGCTAAAGAGATCACGATGGGAACCTTTACAGGATGTCCCTGGCGGTGGTGTCATTTATTTGGGTTGGCTACATCTAGCGTGCCCTACAATATTTCTCACTACAAGTCTTTCTCCCAAAGGGTTGGGATCTCATATATTCATTTCTTCCCAGAGTTTGAATACACCAAAGGAGCAGTTCCTCGTGGTAGATCTAGGGTTTATAGTTTTGAAGCAGTAGGTGTATAGGTCAGAGCATTTTTTTTATAGGAATATTAATTGTTTTTCCCTCTAAGATCTACCCAAAAGGAAAGCAGAGATGGAAGAAGCAATATATCATATTTTCTTAAAAACTCTTAATGGGAAGACCTCTATTTTTGGATCAAGGGCTCAAATCTAATGGAAAACCTGAAATAGGCCATTCAAAATAGTCTTGGGATTTAAGCAAATACCTGAAGTCTGTTATTTGAAAGGAAAATGTTACACGACCACTACTAGATGAAAAACTATGGCATCGTGTGGAACTCCACTATCATTTTAAATCTGAGGTTGTGTGGTGGGGCTCAAGGATCCAAAAATCCCCATGGATCAGTCTCATTGAAGGAAGCCATGCAAGGGAAGGCTCACAGTTCATCAGAGGAGATCCAAAACAACCTAGGACCCTACATTGCAGATCAATCAGAAAAGAAACAAATGTGGAAGTTAATCTCTCAGAGGCAAATTCTCTCCTTATTGTTCTTCAATCTAGGGTTGTTATATGTAGATTCAACCATTTTCAGCCGATATCTGACACATTGCACCAATGGATTTTCTCCACTTGGCTACCCAATTGTGATATCTAAATACTTTTTCATTGTTTAATTTGATACACAAAAAGAGCTAGATTTTGTCACAAATGAGGGAGCATGGATTTGGGGCAAAGTTGGGATTTTCATTACCCCTTGGTTTCCATATTTTGATGCTACAAATATGGTAATCTCAACAATGCCAATGTGGGTGAGACTACCCAATCTCCCTTTTCATTTCTGGAACCATAAGGTGTTAGAGGATATTGGAAACACATTGGGAAAATTCTAAAAAATGAACCGTGAAAGAACGTAAAAATATATCTTTACTTTCATTTGAATTTGTGTAGAGATAAATTTGAGCAAAGTCCTTCCAGATCATATCCTATTGAAACACAAAAAATGTCAATAGAACTAGGTATTAGATTATGAGAATATGATGATCAGATGTTGAACATGCTTCCAAACATGACACTTGCAGAGCACATGCTCGTAGGCAAATAAGACTCCATAAAAGAAAAAGAGGCAAAACCATAAGCCAAAGGGATAACAAGTATCCAACACTCACCTTTTTGAAGAAGAAGAAGAGATCATGGTGAACAATCAAAATGCAACTTCCTAGGCCCAATAAGGTAACTAAGTAGAAGGGGGTGTTGAGGCACAACCTAAAACCACAATCCTCATTCAGAAGAGCATTGAATTAATAATGATCTAAGAATTAGAGTTGCAGAAAGAGGAAACACACAATGAAAAGGGCATGGGGGGTATTAAGAGAACCCATATCTCTAAGGGCTTAAATGCATAAAAAAAGTCCCCATGCAAAAAGATGGAAATGAATTGGAAATGAATTGGCAATGGCATCTGCTAATCTAAACCTTGGGGATTGGAGTAAGGTTCATAAAAAGAAAGGCAAGAAGGAGAAGTTAGGGGATTTTTATCATACCTAGCTTTGGTATTGTTAATGTAATTTTTGCAGTTTTTGTTTTTTTTGTACTCTTAAGTTGAAAGACTTATATGACCAAATGCTTCAAAAGCATGTATAGAATGTAATTTTCTTCCTTGTTACAAGTTAAATAAAATTATGATTTTTTTTTTCTCCTAAAAAATTGATATTCTAATTATTCATATATTTTATTAATTTTTTTTCATCATTTTGTAAAAGATATTTAATATTTACTACATTAAAATGTGTAGAATTTAGACCATGTTATTTTCATTATTTTATTGACCATACTTTCATCAAGTTATTATGTCTCTTTCTTATTTCCTATTTATGTCTTATATTGAAAACTTGTATCAATAAATGTTTGGATCACATTTAATACTAGTTTTCAAATATTTATTCATTATGTCCTTATATTTTCTTTCATATAATTTTGATTGGTATTTTATAATATTAGTTTTCAAATATTTATTCATTGTGTCCTTATATTTTC
>APFE031575843.1:45010-65258 GCA_000404065.3 Pinus taeda | reverse complement strand
CAGCTGCAGAAGTTATTCGTCTTATTCTGCAAGACATCAAACTTCAAGTATGTGTATGTCAAAGACTTCTAAGTGTTTACTTTGTTATTTCTTTAGGCAGAGCCTGTAGAGGGCTAGGTAGCCTCTGGAACTCATCCTCTCTTTAGAGGTGACAAGTCCAGTGAATGCCCCTACAGTCTATCTCTGTATAAGAAATAAATTTTTTTCACATTTTCAGAGGTCACTTGGAGTGTATAACTCACATTTGAAATTATGGGAAATGGATAACTTGCACCCTTAAACAAGTACATTCCATTTTCATATCAGATGGTATTAGAGCACTAGGTTTGCTTGACTAACATCACTAGCTTGATTGTGTAGTGCAAAAGGTGTTAAAGCAGTGTAAGAGATTCACTGTTTTATTTGTTGCAAATGGTTGCTTGAATAAGAAGGGGTTTTTTGTTTGACATTTGGTTAAAGCTTGTCATTTGATTGAAAGCTTTGAGAACTCTTATTTGGAAGTTTCTTTTGTTTAATTGACCATTTACATAATTTCAACTTCTTCCACAAGTGAAGGTTCCTCCTTCACAAAATTCTTCAATGATGACATGAAGAATGAGTTCATTAAGGTGAAGGACATGGTGCCGATTCTCATTGAGGATCAAAGAGAAAGTGTTAAGCTTCACAATTGTTGGCTATGAAGGATGAGAAGGAAATAATTCTCCAAAGCCTACATGACATGGAGAAACAAATCCTTCAAGCTCAAGAAGCTTTGTCCAAGAAAATGCATGGGGATGAGGTAAATCATTCAAACTTGTCTTCAATTTCCTCAATTGAAAAGTGTGTTGGTTCTTTTGAGAAACATACCAAAGGCATAGGGTCCAAGTTGATGTCCAAAATGGGATATGAAGGAAAAGAATTGGGCAAACATGCACAAGGTATAGTTCAGCCACTAATGGTTGAGGTAAGGCCTAAGTATTTGGGTCTTGGTTGTGGACAATCTTATGGAGAAAGTTCCAAAGCAGCCATGAAGGAAATTGAAATAGTTCCTGGAAGGAGTTTCATTTCAAGTTCCCTACCTTAAGTTGGTAAAGATTGTATTCTTTGGGAATGCAATAGTTTGAAACATACCTTGCAAGAAGAAGGTGTGCATAAGAATGCACTTGAACAAGAGAATTGTGAAAGCTCTAAAACCATTGAAGGGAGTGATGGTGTTCCAAAAGGAGCTTCTTCTTCATTTGATTCACCTCCTCATGAAGGTAATGAAGGTGAAATAGAAAGGTATAAATCTGATTTCAATCATATTTCCTTTGATCATGTAAAGCATGGTAAATATCCACACAAGCATTGGAAAAGCATTGCATGTTCTTTTTGTGGTTTGGTTAACCATAGTGCTTCTAGATGTTGGAAAAGAATGGCAACATACAGGAAATTTTGAAGGAAAGGAGGCAAGAAGCCAAAGTTCCATTGAACAATGCAAATCATGCTATCAAGAAGATGAACATGTGTTGCACTTATTGCCATAAGCAAGGACATACTGCTGAAAGGTGTTGGACTCTGAATCCAACAATGCTTCCACGAAAGTTGAAGAAATTGGAGAAAGAGTATGGCAAGAATGGGAAAGAATTTTCCATCATTGATATGTGTCAAGATGATACACATGTTGATATTGATGTGCAATTAAAGGAAGCGCCTTTGAAATGGATTGGTAAGAAATGGTTAGAATTCTTATCTAATTAAAGTTGCATGTCTTTTGATTGAATGCATTTCTTTGTTAAGGGAATGCAAGTTGTAGGATGGTAAAAGATGAGTATGATACTCACTAGTTTTGCAACAATGTTTTTCATTTCAACTCTAGTCACCCATATGTGTTTTTATTGGGTTGATGTACCTATTGGTCTTTGCAAAAGAAGAGTTGAAGTTGCACCTGTACATAGATGTTGTAGTTGTGTTTATCGAACTCTATATAGTTCATTGTTTTTTATACATACATGTGTTTGTAAATGTATCTTGTTGTTGGTTGACTAGTGTCACTTGTGAGCACACTTTTACATTGTCGATTGTGTCACATGTTTCATCGACTTGTGTTGATTGTGCCACTTATGTTGTCGACTTGTGTCGATTGTGGTGCACATGTTTTGTCGACTTGTGTCGATTGTGCCACTTATGTTATTGACTTGTGTTGATTGTGGTGCACATGTTTTGTCGACTTGTGTCGGTTGTGTACACACTTGTTATTTTGATGGTTGAGTCCATTGTTCAACATATTTAAGGACAAATTGTTGTTGATGATTTTCTTGTTGCAAAAGATGCCTTTGGTGTCATTTGGTGCAGGGAAGGAATTTGGTGCAAAGTTGTGCACAATTCTATGAGCTGGAAAAGCATGCATGTAAAGAGGGCTCAAATTTCAGCATGGGTCTCTACTTATTTTGAGAAGTTTTTGCAGCAAGTATCCCAAGAGTTTGGAATGAGCATTTGCAGTACATTCAGCATGCTATAGCTGGTAAAAGCCTTCTCATTTGGGAGGCAACTCTTCTTCTGGAGCGGAGGTGCCATGGATGGACATCGTGACAGTTAGCAAGCCCACATGTTCAGAGGAAGATTTCAGCTCATATATCAGCAAGTAGCATTGTTGGTTTCTGCAAATTTTCAGTTTGTCTGGCAAACAAGCTTGGTCGGGATTCGACAAGTACTTGGCTTATGCAACGAAAAGTCGCCATGACGACAGTTGGCAAGGTAAGAAATTTTGGCATCAGTATGCTCTTTTGGCTGAATGGAAGAGGATATCTTTGTTCCTCAAGTGCTGTATAGTTCAGTTTAGAGATTCAGTAAGCTTTTGGGGACCAAAAGCCTTCTCATTTGGGAGGTGTGATCAAGAGCTCAGGGCCAAGTGTCGTAAAATAGTCAAAATTAAAGTGCTAAAAACTAGCTCAAACCTAAACAACTGAAGAGATCTTGTCCTCCTAATTCCGGTGCCGCAAACGGTTCGAAAAACGGTTGCCGTATGAGAAAGTTATGCCAAAAACAAAATCGCCCATTAACCCTTAATTTTTGAATATTTAAAAAAAAAAATATTAAAAAAAGAATATTTCGTAGAATATTCTTTGGAATATTCTTTTTGGGCAAGCCAATTAGAAGCCACCACGTGGCAGGCTCAGAAGCTGCCACGTGGCAAGGTGACATCAGCATATATATGTGGCGCATTTCAAAATTTTGTGGGCGGATGGAGGATTGAACACACGACCTCCCATGTATTAGCACCACATCTTACCAATGAGCCATATGATTGGGACTTGTTTAGATAGCAGCAAAAATACTTTATGATGTTTAAACTTCATTTGGGCAGGGCCCCAAGGGGGCCAGCCCCCATACACGTGACCACCAAGCTCGGAACCGTGGGCCTAAGCCCTTAATCGCCGGCGCGAAATCCAATGCAAACCACCAACCTGATTTTTCCGGTCACATGCGGGATTTACTAGCCGTTAACTGATAGTCAAGTTGGTGGAAATTTTGGCGGAGCACCAAATTTGGGTGGACTCGCCATATTTGGCGGGCCTAACTTGCTCCAACTAAAGTTATTTGGAGTTTTTGTAGGGGCAACTGGTAGTTGGGAGTAAATGGCCATAACTTTGGCTAGGAAAGTCCTTTTTGGACGATTTTTTTTTTTTTGATTTTGGGTCTCTTCGACCTTCTGAAGCCATTGGCACAGGTTTCACAGCCATCTGAGGTCATTTGTAGGTGATTTTGCTTCGTGGAAGTTCCAGGAGCCACCAGGGCCAAATCAGTTTGGGAGCTGCATTGGGATGTGTGCAGCCATTGAATGTGGAACAAAGGTCATTCCTGAAGGTTTTCAACATTCTGAATCCATTTCTACAGCTTTTTTTTTCATGTTGAGGCATTCTTCTCACTGTTTAGCTTTAGGGAAGCTTTCAGGGCCACAAGGGCCATTTCAGTGCTTGAGCTGTTTGGGGGCTGTGTTCATCCATTTTTGGTGATTCAAAAGCTTATGTCTACTATTTTAGACCTTGTGAGTCTAATGGCAGAGGTTTTAGAACCAATTGAGGTCATCTTCACCTCAAAATTCTCCATGCAAGTCTAAAGGGCCACCAGGGCCAATTGGGGAAAGTACTGTATAAGGTACAATTTCACTGTTTAGTGCTTGGAAAAGAGCATGTTTAGCTAATTCCTATCTTCTGATTCTATATTTACAGTCAGATATGTATTTCAAGACACTAATATTCTTGTATTAGCCTTTGTAGCATTTTTAATACAAGAGGACAAGCCTAGTTGGAGAGGCTTGGTCCAGCAGATGTAGCCCATAAGGGGTGAACTGCTTTATCATTTTGATGTCTTTATTTGCTGAAGATGATATGCTAAACAAAACTGATATAAAGTGTTAAACAACAAATATACATAACTTGCATACACACATAATCAGCTATTCAGCTGCAGAAAGTTATTTGTTTTATTCCGCAAGACATCAAACTTCAAGTATGTGTATGTCAAAGACTTCTAAGTGTTTACTTTGTTATTTCTTTATGCAGAGCCTGTAGAGGGCTAGGTAGCCTCTGGAACTCATCCTTTCTTTAGAGGTGACATGTCCGGTGAATGCCCCTACAGTCTATCTCTGTATAAGAAATAAAAAGTTTTCACATTTTCAGAGGTCACTTGGAGTGTATAACTCACATTTGAAATTATGGGAAATGGATAACTTGCACCCTTAAACAAGTACATTCCATTTTCAGATCAATATGGGAGCCTAAGAGTCATGAGGGAGGTCAAGAGTCACATGGAAGGTGGAGAGTCACATCATTGTTATAAATAAATCCTCATAACCCAAGCAAATAAATTTTCACCTTAGCTTCTCAAGCTAGGCATAGGAGAGAAGATCATCCTTTTGAGGAGCAAGTGGTGGCTTAATGTTCCACTATTGGAGTTAGTGTTGTATCAATGTAATTGTATATCTTGGAACTTTCACTCAATGATTTGAAGTTCTGAGAGCCGACACACTTTCATTCATATATCGTGAATGTTGTAAGACTATTCTTTCATTATTTGTAGTGAATGTTTGTGTTTATGCATACTAATGAAAATGAAATATTTCATTGGATTTAATATGCATCTTTGAACTATGCATCTTTTATTTCATGATCGTTGTTTCTTTGTGAACTATTTCACAAGATAATTAATGATTCTTTTATATATGTATGTGTCTTTATTGGGATAGTACTTATTGTAACCCTAGAAACAATCCCTGGCTGAGAAGAGGTCAGTGCCTAGGACATCTATTTAGAAAGATAATATATTTAACTTACTGCCCCATTGACATTTTAGAATACTACACCATAGGTAATGATAAATAAATTGTCTTGGGTGAAGACACTTCGCAAGATGGCGTCACTGACTTATTAGGTGATCAAATTTTCACTCAAAAATGAAATTGCCTAGAACTTCTTGAAAATAGCACCAAATTGAAGTGTCCGTCGTTCTAAATCCAACGATGTTTGTTTCACCTCAATCTAACACCATATGCTCAAGTTATCATCCACTGACCATTTTCTAAAACAGAGAAAAAATGTCAAATTGGGTGTTTGACTGTGTTTTTTGAGTTTTTGTGGGCCATTGGCAGGCTACCACTTGACCTCTCTCCGTTGGTCGAATTTATTCTAGCTGTTGATTGGTGGGTTCGTGGTCCAATAGGTGGGAGTCACATGGGCCAATGGGAGGCAGCCATGCAGCCTCCCCACAATGGTTAAAAGTTTATGGATATGGGTCGAATTGCCCCACAAGATTCGAACACGAGACCTCGTGCCTAAAAGTCCAATGACCTACCACTATGTCATGCTTCGGTCCTTGTTAATCATATTGGCCAACATATATTTGAATGAGGCACAAATAGTAATTGGGGAAGGGGCCAGGGCTAATCCCTAGGCCCTGACCACACCACCCACCATATAAATCACGGAGGAAGCCAAGGGCTCGGGGCTTAGCCCTAACCCCAAGCCAAGGTCTTGGGGCTTAGCCCCAACCCCAAGCCAAGGTATCAACGCACACCATCAAACAAGGCCATAAGATCATAAGTGAATCCCCAAGCACTAAAGATAAGGGTGGAGGTTTATAAGACCCTAGCCCATGGTCTTAGGACCCCATAGGTGACCACAGGCATAGTCTTTGGAGGCATAGGCCAAAAGGTACTAGGCTATGGCCCTAGCCTCTATCATATTCCATCGCCATATAAACCTTGGCAGATGAAAAAGGCACTTTGTGCAAAGGTGCTAGTGGTAGGGGCCAGACCCAATTCTTGAGTGACCTTATATGACCGCACGCCAAAGGTATTGGGAGCTCTGAAGGGCATTAACGCCCAACCCATGGATCTGTGGCACCCATATGACCCACTCACCTGGTGCTAAGGGCCAGACTAGCGAGGACAAGAATTAAGGCCCAACCCTTGGCCTTATGTGTCCATATGGCCACAAATTTTGGTGCCAAGTCCTTGGAGGACAATTTAATGGTCCGATAAAATGCATCAGCGGAGGGCTAAATTGTTGCTCTGTTGTGGTTTTCAGGGCGAATTTGTAGGACAATTATCCAGAAGGTCGAATTTGTAGGATGGTTCATCAGGGGAATTTTGAGGTCTAAAATGGGCCTCCTAAGGAAATTATAAAATAATAGTGGAAATAATAAAATAGGATTAGATTACATCATCACATATTAGAGGGAAAAGAAAAAACTATTTTTTCAACTTGTATTTTCAACTTATCTCCCTATGGGTTTAGTCAAATTTAGAGTGGAAACACTCGTTGGATGCAAAATTTGGTTCATCATCCAAGAAGTACCCATGTTACATAATTTCGATGGAACCTGCAACAAAAAAATAAGAAATACATGAAAAATGTGATTGCAATACGTTTTTTCCATGTATTTCTCATTTTTCGTGTAGTAGGGTTCATCGAAAGTATTCAACACGGGTACTCCTTGGATGAGGAATTAAATTTTGCATCCTTAGAGTACTCCTACTCGAAATTTGAGTAAATCCTTAGGGACATAAGTTGAAAATACGAGTTAAAAAAATAGTTTTGTTATTTTATTATTTTTTAATCTTTTTACGTTTTATTCCAAAAATGGTGAATCATCCCCCATGGTTGACATCATCATCTTGAATCCTATTGGTCCTTATAGAGTTTATTTTGGTCATACATTTTTCTTAGGAGGCCCATTTTAGACCCCAAAATTCCCCTAATGAACAGTCAATTTCATGGGAGAGGTTAAAAGCTCATAACTTTTTTAGTTTTTAACCAAATTGAGCTCAGAAAGAGGCTGATTTGGGTTTTTAGGATGTTTTGAATCCATTGGTAACCTATAATTTTAGTTTTGAGCACATATCCAGAGTCTTTTTTCAAGTTAGATACTAAAGGTGCATGGATCAGTCAGGGTTCAGAAGCATTTCTGGGAGGTATTTGGGCATGGAGAAGACTTTCTAGGAGTATTCTCAGTTCCAGGAGGTTACTGCAGCAACTATAACCAGCAAGGTTCAGCTCAGGTTTAACTTCTCTTAACATGAAGTTTTGATAATGTGCTTCGATGTGGAATTAAAGGGTTCACATGATGTTTTAAGCTCATTTCAGTTTAAGTATGTCATCTTTGTAGGAGATGTTTTGAGTTGCTGCTCTTGTGAGAATAATTTGTAGGTGAACATTACCTTTTAGGGGTAATAGCCACATATTGACCTGAAACAAATGTTTATGTACTTCATTTATACTGAATATATGAATGGTCTAGTCATGTTGACAAGCTCGAAGATGTAGCCTAGGAGGGGTGAACTCCATCAACAAACCTTTTTCTTGCTCTTCTTTATGTCTTCATGGATTATGTATGTTATGTTCATTATGTTCAATTAAATATGAAGACTAATTCAAGTTTGAAGAGACATTGAATAAACTTGTTGTTTCAAGACCCATTTTTAACCTTGCAAAGCGTTGACATGATCCTAAGCTTTTGTTTATTTGATTTTGGAAAAGGGGAAGAAATCAAGTAATCCAATTTCAGGTCAGTTTGATATCAGAGCACCATTTTACCAAGTTGCAAGATGGGCAACAAAAAGAATCTCTAAGAGCTAGAGGAGCATAATTTGGCTCTTCGGATGGAGAACATAGAATTGAGAAGGATGTTGGAGATAGATGAAGAGGAGAAGAGACACATGTGCTTTGTATTGTAGAAGGTTCTTGATGAGCAAGTTGCAGAAAGTTCAACTCTTGCACCAGCAAGGGAAACCTCCAGAATGAGGCTAGTGTGTGGTCATGGATCAAATAGTGGTTTTGGACCATATGTGGAAGATGTTGCATCTACATTTTGCAAACATCTTCAAGAATCACACCATATTCCAGTGGATAAGAGTGGATGGATAGAGTCATCTACAAGTTGGTCATCATCGTCATCATCAAAAGATGACAAGATGAATGGCACATTTAAGGAGGTAATTAGTATCTCAAGTTCCACTCCTTCCGTTTTCATGCATAATCTCTTTTGCAGTGCTCAAGCAACATACCAAGGGCATAAGTATTAAGTTTCTTTCCAATATGGGATATGAAGGTAGAGGACTTGGCAAAAATGGTTAAGTTATTACCAATCCGATTATGGTTGAGGAAAGACCAAAGTACTAGGGATTGGGATATAGCTGAAAGGAGTTTGGAGAGTTCTTGAAACATCTTGAGGTATATCAAACATCCGAGCATGAGATGTCACCACCTTGTGACAACCATCAAAGCTACAATTCTAGAGGCAAGTATAACTCTCAAGAGTGTTTTCCAATGCATGGAAATTTTTAATACTTGTGTAATCAATACCCTTGTACATTTTGTGATGCTTTTAACCATTGTGTGGATGTATGTGAGAAACATATGATAATGGTTAATGAATGTACCAAATTTTGGGCATCAAGCATAATGACTTTCTTTTGCATGAGAGAACTTCTATGTCAACAAACAAGAAGAATTTTTTGTGTGCTCATTGCAAAGTGCATGGACATGACACTAAACGATGTTGGAAGTTGCATCCGGTACTTCATTCAAAGAAAGGTAAAGAGATTATGCTGCATCATGCAAGGGAAACAAAAGGTGGCAAAGAGGACTCTCCACAATCCTAAGTGACCTTCAAGACAAGATGGTGCAAGAATAGGACCCACAAGCCCAGGAGAGGCAAAGTTTGGGTACACTTATTGTAAAGTTGTTTTGTAAAATTTTGTAAATACTTCTTGTCATTACCTGTTTAGATACTTTTGTAAAGTGAAAATTGTTGTCACTATGTTCAACAAGTAGATGCTTTTCATTGGTGTATGTATTTACTTGTTATAGTCCCCATGTTAAGGACTTTTGTGAATGTACAAGATTGCCATTCAAAGTTGTCTACAGATTGTGATATGCTCATTGGTACAAGTATTCGATTAGAAACTTGTGTGATTTTTTTTTTAATTGTTTAATATGACTATGTAATGTAGGCAAGGTCAATCATATTATGGAAAATTTTGCAGCAGCGTACTTTTCATGTACAAGCTCAGCTTGAAGACGTTAAAGCAAATTTATTTTGTTTCTGATTTCCAAGATAGAGTCAAGTTTGTATTCAACAGTTTAAACTTCAAGATGAAGTGTTTCTAGAGTCATGTAAAAATGAGGGTAGAGAGAATGTTCATATTCCATTCATCAATATTTTGTTCCTGCAACAACGCTAAGAATTATGGCTCAATTCTTAACAGGACAACAGGTCTTCATGAGGATGATAAGTGAAGTGCCTTGATTGGGGCTTGAAGGGCACTAGTTAAAAATATTTCATTTTGGATTGAGTTTCTGGGTATTTTTGAGTTCCAACCTCTTTATATGGACTAGGGGAGTAAACTTTTGGAGTCCAAAAGTTCCTAGTGGGGAGGTGTGACCAGGTGATCACATTTTCACTCAAAAATGAAAGTGCCTAGAACTTCTTGAAACTAGAGCCAAATCAAAGTGCCCATCATTCTGAATCCAACATCATTCATTTCACCTCAATTTGACACCAAATGCTGAAGTTATCATTGACTAACCATTTTTTCAAACATGCAAAAATAATGAAAAATTGGGTATTTGACTGTGTTTTTGGGTTTTTATGGGTGTGTGGCAAGTTGCCACTTGGCCTATCTTCATTGGTCGAATTTCTGTTGATTGGTGGGTTCATGGTCCAATAGGTGGGAGTTAGGTGGGCCAATGGGATGCATCCATGTGGCCTCCCCATAGTGGTTAAAATTCTATGGTTATAGGTTGAATTTCCCCACAGGGTTCAAACACAAGACCTCATGCCCACAAGTCCAACGACTTACCACGATGTCGCACTTTGGTCCTTGTTAATCATAGTGGCCAACATATATTTGAATGGGGTGTAAATAGTATTTGGGGAAGGAGCTAGGGCTAAATCCTAGCCACCGATCACACCACACACCATATAACTAGTGGAGGGAGCCAAGGGCTCGAGGCTTAGCCCTAGCCCCGAGCCAAGGTCTCAACACTTGCCATCAAGCAACGCCACAAGACCATAATTCAATACCCAAGCTCTAAGGAGAAGGACATAGGTTTAAAACACCCTAGCCCATGGTCTTAGGACCCTGCAGGTGACCATAGGCATAGTTTTTAGAGGCGTAGGCTATGGCCCTAATCAAAGCTTCATGTTAAGTATGCCATATTTGTAGGAGATGTTTTGAGTTGCTGCTGCTGTGAGAGTTCTTTGTAGGAGAACATTACCTTGTAGGGGTAATAGCCACATATTGACATGCAACAAATGTTTATTTACTTCATTGATACTTAATATATGAGTGAGAACATTACCTTGTAGGGGTAATAGCCACATATTGACATGCAACAAATGTTTATGTACTTCATTGATACTTAATATATGAGTGGTCTAGTCATGTTGACAGACCCGAAGATGTAGCCTAGGAAGGGTTAAATCCATCATCAAACCTTTGTCTTGTTGTTGGCTTAAGGGGCTTGGACCTAGGTTCAAAGTGTACTGTGCACCAACAATACCCTCAACCACTGGAACTTTTGGGAACGACCTGCAAGAAGATCACAGTCTCACCTGAAGTGGTTATGGGACGTTGCAGAACCAGGTTTCTACAATCAGAGGGATACTATGTTGTGGCACCCATATGTTTTCTTATGTTTTATACTCATTTACAACTTTGCATACATAAAAGACTTTGCACTAATGCTTTACTTCACAGGTTTGCACTTATTACATAAACATATCAGAGAACAATATAACATGTATTCTTTCGTATGAATAAGTAAAAAGCATGCATATCAGTACATATGAACACAGATACACAAGACTTTGCCAAAAATTCTTCTTCTTTATTAGATAGAACTATCAATACATATAATTTCTTCGACCTGCTCACCTAGTTGCAGGTGGTCTGCACACTCAACTGCAAACTCCTCCCAGGTCTTCATGCACTCAGCTGCAAAGCCTTTCTTTAAGACCCAAAACCGAACAAAAGACTCGATCCCTTGGGTTCTCCCTATCTTGTGATCTCCTTACTCCCTCGAAAAAGAATTACATGTCCTTAAATACATTACATTTCTACAAAAATAATGGTCCACATACCATGGAATCAACAAAACAAGGAACTAAAACCCTGATACTTGTTACAAAATCATGGGCTTTGATCCATCCCAAAGCACCTAGACATTACATGGTGAATAAAAATTTGCGGACTCCGCACACTTTTCTCCTCAAAATGTGGAGTTTTTGACCAAAAATGGACCAAGTTGGGCCGTGCCCAATAGGTCCCCAATACTCACATGTGACTTGTCCCGAGTCACTCAGCTATGGTGCCCTTGATATTTTTTGTGATGCCATTGTAGACGTCATTGTACTGTTGGAATATTTATTCTACCTACTTTTCCTCTCGACACACTTCTTCCAGCAATGCCTATGTGGTTGGTCCGACAATATTTTGTAACACTTCTTTATCTCTTTGTTGTAGCTCCCTGAGCCTTTCATCTACTGCTTACGAAAGTTGGAGGGCCTCATCTTGCCACGACTGAGTCCTCTCTGTCAAAATCTTATCTTTCCTTTGAAGATATTCAATCTCTTTATGGAGATTCTTCCCTTCAATGATGCTGGTGAGCCACTACGAGACTAGTAGGATGTTCACAGTTGCCAGGTTCTCTTCCTGCCACTTCTGCTTCACCTGTAGCTCCTCTTCAATCCTTTGAATGTTTTGATCCTCCTGTAATGAGGTCTAAATCTGCATGGTCTCATCTAGTAACTTTCTACAATCTGCCACTGTGTCATGGATGCCTTTCACTACAACTTTTAGATCCCTCTCACTTTTCTCACGTAATTATGGTGGAGAGCTATAGCCTTATTTGTAGCTCAAAAATCCTCACTTCATATTCATAATTTTGCAGGCGTATTCTTTGACTCCTTTCTTGCGAGGCCGAGCTTCATGACCTTTTCTATTGGTGGTTCTTATTTGCGGACCTTTGTGTCTGGAACTTCACTACAAGTTTTTGTAATGGATTCCTCTAGTTGCTACTATTGTTGGTGTGCTTCATCCCTATCTTTTATCAATTGATCGAGCTCCTTCTTCAACGAAGCTCTGTCCTTTTCCACCTGAATGCTTAACAACAAAGTGCGTTGTTCTCTCTCCTTTAGCTCATATGTAATACTCTGATGGAACTTCAATAATACCTAATTTGTCAGTGCGACGATGTTCATGTTAACATGGTCCCACCCTCGTGCTCACTCTCTATCCTTGGCAGATTCAAACTGCAATGCTCCAACTGGTATCTACAAAATCCTCAATCCAATTTGCAGCTCTACCCGTCACTCTGGCGGCAATAGCTGACCTATCTGTGCTGGTTGCATGGCTGTCCACACTAGTATCTTTGACTCTGTGATGCCTTGGTGCACATCTGTTAAGATTTTTTTGTAGTGATCATCAACCTTGTTCTAGGTCTCTGATGTTACTTCTTGGACCTTTTCTCCAATTTAGTTGATGCCCCCCTTAGTGAGGACAAGCAGTATCATGCCCTTAGATTTTATTGCTTTCTGTGTCTGCCTTACGCCCGACGTAGTTATTGTAGGTACCCTATTTTTGATGATGAATGGTGATTCCTCTATTGGATCTACATCACTGAGAGGGTCTTGGTCTATATCTGGCTCTGGTTCCTCTGCTTCTTTTCCTTTGTCTGTCCCACTTGGAACTGCATGCTAAACGGGGCCTCCCACTGCTTTAGTGCTGTCTATGGTTGGGGTTATCCATTTGACTGACCATTTTTGTATTATTACAAGCAAGTTGTCTTCAGTGACCAAATATGGCAGAGAGTGCCATATCTCCATTGGATCATTCCGAGCCTTGATATATACCATGTGAAAATTTGCCTTGAATGTTGCGATATTGTGATACTGCTCATATAAGCTAGGTGATAACCTAGGATACTGGTTCACGACCATGTGCAAATCCATGTACACTAGTACGAATAAAATCTTGTTCTCTTGTGCGCGCAACGACTCCTTGGTATGCCACCATGAGGCATACCACGTGCCTTTACAGACATCTGTTTCGATTGGTGGGAATTGTGAGTCCTCCAACTCCTTCCATGCTAACAACACAATGATCAAAATAAACCACACATAATGAAATGTTTTTCCTTCCTCTTGTTCCTCACAACAATCCTCCAAAAACTCCTTGCATAAGTACTCAATGTAGTTTAACTAAACCCCACCACTGCACTACATAGCCAAAGAAACCATGACTACGGGGGACTTAATTTGCTCTGCATTTCCTCATTATTTTTCTTGCTAAAATGTGTGTGACGAAGCGCACCCCTTGATTGTTGATAGAGTTTATATTTTAAGCTCGTGACTACTTGATAATCCTGAACTTATCCTTCATAGTCTGTTCCATTGCCTTGTCTTGGATTTTGCCGCCGAATTCTTCAGTGGGGTTCTTCCCTTGGTAGGGAAACCCAATAATTCTTCTTATCAACATCTCATTGATCAAGATCCTCTTCCCCAACCAGAGACTTCCGTCATGCACCAATACCAGTAACTGTCGAAGACAGGCTATGTTGGATGTGCTTCTACCGAAGTGCGACACATATAACATGTTTATAAACCCTGATCTCTACAATCTTGCAGCCCACTGGTGCGGCTCCAACCTCGTAACTATGCTCTCTGGATAATAGACTTGATGAAGATACTTTCTCATCTCGAAATGAAGATATTTACTTTTGTCATTAAAGTCCCAATCCTCCATTTTTAATTGCGGGATTTTCCCCAACACTTCGCCTTCAAATGGCACTTTTTTTTTCTGGTAGCAGCGGTGTGAATGTGTCAAAATTAATATATTTCAGATCTTTGACCGGATTGGCACTTGGTTTCCTCGATAGAAAATATGGTTGCAATATAGAGGGAATTTCTACATCCTCTGTCTCTATCTGGGCATCTCGGTTAACTCCTCATTGTCATGGATTTCCTTTGGGTCTTCCTACTGAACTAGCTCCTTCACCTTCTCCTTAGGTTTCTTATCTTCCTTGGGCTTCGTCTGCTACTCTTTTATTGTATTATTCCTTGGGGATTTTCTTAGCTCTACTCCAGAGGCTTCAGTTGGCCTATTTTCATGTCTTTTCTTGGGTCGTTCTTCTGTAACTAGTTTTTTTCTCGGCAACCTTATGTGCCTTGGGAACATGGGTACACTCACTGCTACAATTTTTCCAATTTTCTCTTCCATGCTACCTGCTAACCTTTTCTTTGCAAACGCTCTAGTAATTTCCTCAAATCTTCTCTCATACATAAAACAACTCACTTCTCTCACACTTAGTTACAATTTCAAAAGATAAATTCTCTAGACAACAAAGTGTAAAATGTGGCTACAGACATAGCCTTTATAGCAAATTTGAATTTTGAACCTCATGATTGGATTAGTTTTTTCTCATTTAATGTAGGTATGATGCTAGATTCAGCCAGATGTGCTTCATAAATGTGTTTTCCCATTCCTTTTAACGATAACTTTCTTTTAACGGTAGCTTTGTTCTTTCAACGGTCATATTTTTCTGGTTATCTTCAACAATCGTGCAGTAATATACCCTCTGTCATGGTTCTTCCAAACTTCGACATACTTCTGAATATTGTACAGTAATCCTCCTTTGGCATGGTTCTTTCGGACTTTCACATACCCTTGAATATTGCGCAGTAGCCTTCTTCGGCGAAGTCCCCTTCTATAGAGTAGTTTATATTCCAGTGTCCACTTTCAACTGTAGGTGGCACTAAGACTCTTCTCCTTTTGTCTTTTAGTGTGAAGCTCCAGGGATAGAGTCTTCCCTGCATACCTTAAATCTGCTAACATTCACTCCTCCTAGAAACAATTGACTATTTAACTCCACGAGCTGAACTATGCCACTATTAGAGACATGTTTAATGATATACAGTCTTAACCAATGTGTCTTAATTTTCTAGGGAACTTCGTGAATTTTCTATCATATAAGAGTACAAGATCTCCTTCCTGGAATATATTTTTCTTGATGTTCTTGTCAATGCAAGCTTTCTCCCTTGCTTTTTGTACTTGCTGGTGAAAACCTGCTGTAAACCTGTCCTCTTCCAAGGCAAGCAATTGAACCATCCTTTCCTCCATAATGTAGGAGTCCGCCATATTTGTGAAAACTAAAATTCTCAAAATTGGCACAATGTAATCAATAGGCATGACTACTCCTTTTCCATATACCAACCTAAAAGGTGTTTGGCCTATTAATTTTTTGCATGTTGTCCTCTATGCCCACAACACTGCTAGAATTCTTAGGTCCCAGTCATTCCTATTCACATTGCACACCTTTGTGAGTGCATTCTCCAAAATTTTGTTGAAAGCTTCGTTTGTCTCATTTGCTTGAGGGTGACATGGGGTACTTTCTTGATGGTGTACTTGAAACTCTTCAGTCAACGCCTCAATAGTTTGATTCAAGAAATGTGAGCCTTGATCACTCATTAATATTTTTAGACACCAAAATATGGATAGGATGCATTAAAAAATGAACTTCACTAAAATATCTGCGCAACAATCCTACACTAGTTATGCCTTGGCCCACCTCGTCAAATAATAATTTGAAATGGTTATATATCTTGTGCTAGTCTTCTTTGCTGGAGGGTTAATAGGTTCGACAAAGTCAATATCCCATTTGTCAAATGCTTGCAATGTTACCTGTGGATTTAATGGCTTTTCATCTCTTTTAGATGGCCTTTTTGTACCTTTTTAACATATATGACATGCTCAACAAAACTCTTTTGCATTTTAATGTACTGTGGGCTACCATAACCCAACTCTCAAGATTTTTTGCACAATGGCCTTTCCTACATAATGTCCACCTGCGACTCCTCCATGAGCTTTTACTAGAATACTCTACCTTTCATGTTCAGGGATGTATTTGTGCAGTGTTTCATCTGGTCCCATTTTATACAAGTTCCCTGCAATAAATGTGAAATCAATTGCTTTTATCACCAACTCCTTCTTCTATTGCGTAGTGTACTTCGCAGAGACCATTCATGTGTCCAAAAGTTGGATAATATCCACAAAGTGATCATCCCTGATCCTGATTGCGAACAATTGCGCATCGGGCAAGTTATCTTTGATACTAGTGGGTTCTTATCCTATCTCCAATCTCGACAAATGATCAGGCCCAACATTCAATCTTCCCGGCTTGACTACAACCTCGAATTTTTATTCCTGGAACAACAACAACCACCGACAGATTTTTCCTCCTAAAATAGGATTATTCACCAAATATTTCAGCATGGAGTGATCAGTGAACATCTTGAAATGTGCTCCCAACAAGTAGTGCCTGAACTTCTGTAATGCATAAACCATGGCTAACACTTCTCTTTCTGTTGTAGTATAGTTATTTTCTGCCTTGGACAATTTTATGCTTGGAAAAGCTATGAGGTGATCAACTTCACCTGCTCCTGGTTGTGCCAACACTATACCCAATTTTATGCAAGATGCATCAACATGTACATGATATTCCTTATTCTAGTCTGGAAAAACTAAGATCGACATAGTTACCATCTTGTCCTTCAGTATATCTAGACTCTTGTGACATTCTTCGTCCCATTTAAAAGTGATATCTTTCTTCAATAACTTCTCCATTGGTGCAGTTATCTGCGCATACCCCTTGATAAACTTTTTGTAATAGCTAATGTTTCCTAGTGTCGTGTGAAATTGTCTCACTGTTTTTGGTGCTGGTAAATTTACAATGACTACTATCTTTTTGGGATCCACCAACAATCCCTATTTGCACACAATATTCCCTAATAGTATGCCACAAGGAACACAAAATATACACTTTTCAAAGTTAAGTGAAATTTTATGCTGCCTACATGTATCTAGCATAAGCCTTAAGCTTGCAATATGCTTATTTAATAGCCTAAAGACTGTCCAATCATCAAAGTAAACTTCCAAGAATTTATGTATGTACTCCTTAAACTCAACAACTACAACTCTAGAAAATATGGTAGGTGCATTCTTCAAGCCAAAAGACATCACTATGTACTAGAATGAGCCCCACTCTGTTGAAAAAATTGTCTTATGTCTATCTTCTGGTGCAATTTTGATCTGATGGTAACTTGAAAATCCATCTATGAAAGAATAGGCCTTGTGACCCCCTACATTGTCCAATACTTCATTTTTAAATGGTGTTGGGAAGGGGTCATGCACAGTGCAACATTTAGTTTTTTCAAGTCAACACAAATCTTGATCTCTCCCTTAGTCTTCTTTTCCTTAACCATCATAGGACTTACCCATTCAGATTCCATGATCCTTGTTGCTAGCATTTTGTCTAATTCTTCCTTCACCTTTTCCTTGTATTTTAGATTCAACCTATAAGGTCTTTGCTTCACAATCTTCACATCAGGTTTCAAAGGGATCCTCATAACTCCTAGGTCCCCTAATATGCCCTTCATTTCTGAAAATTTCGTAGGGAATAGCTCTTGGTATTCATGAAGCAACTCTGTGGTTTTACTAACTGTATTTGCGACCCAATAGTTTCCAATCATCGTGAACTTTGAGTCTTCCTCTATCCCAATATTCACTTTCCGTGTTTTTACTGGATGTGTTATATCCGATATTTCTAGTTCTAGTCCAACAACTTTGTGATGTCCTTTCAATTTTGGTATATCAGTTTTGCACGGATCTTCATCTTCTTCGGTAGTGAAATTATAACATTCCAATGCATTTTGTAATGACACAACCCAATCATGTTGTCAAGTTAATGGAGCTTCATTCTCAAAAATATTTTCTTTGATTGCCTGAAGAGCTAAGTATATACACATGAAATCATCTCCAAAACTAAATGTTAGTACGAACCCTTCAACCAAATCTATCCAGTTTGTAGTTCCATGTCGTAGTTCTATTTCAGGATACCAATTCATAAGAACCATTTCTAGTGTGTGTATAAATACATGGACCCATTCTTGTTCTAGAATTTCTTTCCAAACCAAAGTGCAAAGATGAATATGCTCCTGGGGATCAACCTTACCATCATACTTTACTTATATTTCTGTGTTGATTGAACCAAACTTGATCCAAATTAATATTCAACACTGCTGCCAATCTGCGATACTTCTTTAATGAGTACCCCACCATCTAACAGGTGTAGACCTCAGGGCTACATCCAAATATTGCAACCTCTGTTCTTCTAGTATATCTCTTTGATATTCATCAAGAAACATGCTTACATCTCCGATCCCATCATAATAAGGTAGATCACATACCTTGAAAGTTATGCAGCAAAGTGATTTTGTGGTAGAGACTTCATATAACTTGTTCTACCAATTTTCCAGTTCTTCTGCGGAATTTGAAGTACAAGAACTGTGTTTTTCCTAGCCTAATTTTCCATTTGTAGTAGGATTAATCCTATCTTCTTCCTTAGCTGTTATCTGATAAACGTTGTCGACATATGCATTGCAATACTCATTGTGGACAGGCTTTGTATAGTGCACTCCTTCTGAGGGGTCTAGAGGGACAATGCCCCTCATATCATCTTTTTAAACACCATTTGTCTCTTCTTCAAATTGATTATCGTCAAATTATCGAAGGCCCAATCCACTCTAAGCAAATCCAGATAGGGGTTGATATCAGGGGTTGTTATCATCTACAATTTCAATCACTTCAAAGTCTGCGATGGTTCGAACTCCTTTGATGTCTACTATGATGCCAGGTAACATTCCCATAGGGATGTTTTTTTGTTGGTTGGCCATGGTTAACTGTATTGTCGACCATTGCAACTTTGGTCTTCCCATTAACTCCCAAGTTTGTTTAGGTAACACATTGGCATCAAATCCTAAATCCAAGATTATCTGATCCACGTCATATTCCTCAATCTACACAGTTAATCTCATTTCCTTCCTCATTCTCTTCTTGTGTCGATGTAAATTGTTCACTTGGCGCAGATTGCTTCACGGTACCTCTTTATCAGTGTAGGAGTCTATCAGCTTGTGGAGTCCTTCGACATCCTTATGACTTCAACAACTTCATGCAAGTCTGTAAATATGACTTAAAAATACTTGGATCTAATTCTTTAGTCAGAGTAGACACTTTGTCATAGTCCTTCTTTGGCATTAACTTCAGTTACGCACTAGACGTTGAAGCCCCAACATCCATGAAGCTTCGCTTCACACCCATAAATCTTTCTTTTTCCTATTGGATACTGAACCCGGGGACCTTTTCTTGTGGTCTTTCTGTTTGGTCAATTTAGTGTGATCTAAATTGCTATTTATATTGTCAACTCGGGGTTCGTAGACTGACGAAGTGGGGTGTACTGTATGTACTTAGATAACCATTTTCTTAAGTTTTTGTCGTTTTAAGCTTTTTAGTTTGTTTTTGGATTTTATTCTTTTCTTAATGTGGTGATGAAAGTGAAGCGTGAAGTGTGTGGAGTGTGCATGGTTATGATTTCTATGCTTGAAAAATGCTCAAAAGAAAGCTTTACAATAACTGAAATGAAACCAATCAAAAAGCGAACTAATGGCAGTGGCCCAGTATCCTTGCTGCTGAAAATGAAAAGAAAGCAAAAACTTGGAAAACAACTCAAACTAAAGTAAAGTAGCTAACTCACACTACTTGATCTTTTTAGATCCTATGCCCCTTGGCTCAATCTACCTTGGGGAAGTAATCATGAGCATAACAAGCAATATGATATTTAACTGTTAAAGAAAATAAATTGCATAAGGAAACTAATCACACTACTTGGATTCT
>APFE031575843.1:2306-30243 GCA_000404065.3 Pinus taeda | reverse complement strand
CAAGAAGAGAGCATACTCAAGAAACTATTAAACCAATAAATTTCTCTTTTCTGATCCTCCAGATCACACTAGGCGCAAGAGGAGAGCATACTTTGAGAGGTTATCAATTTTCCTTTCTTGAAATTTTCCTGTTTTGATATATTTTTTTTTTTAGAAATTGGCTACCTAATTTCACTTCCCTAGCAACGGCGCCAAAATGTTTGGTCAATTTAGTGTGATCTAAATTGCTATTTATATTGTCAACCCAGGGTTCGTAAACTGACGAAGTGAGGTGTACTATATGTACTTAGATAACCATTTTCTTAGGTTTTTGTCGTTTTTAAGCTTTTTAGTTTGTTTTTGGATTTTATTCTTTTCTTAATGTTTGGTGATGAAAGTGAAGTGTGAAGTGTGTGGAGTGTAAATGGTGATGATTTCTAATCTTGAAAAAATGCTCAAAAGAAAGCTTTACAATAACTGAAATGAAACCAATTCTTAAGAGAAAACAAAATGCATCAAAAAGCGAACTAATGGCAATGGCCCAGTATCCTTGCTGCTGAAAATGAAAAGAAAGCAAAAACTTGAAAAACAACTCAAACTAAAGTAAAGCAGCTAATTCACACTACTTGAGCTTTTTAGATCCTTTTCCCCTTGGCTCAATCTACCTTGGGGAAGTAATCGTGAGCATAACAAGCAATATGATATTTAATTGTTTAAGAAAATAAATTGCATAAGGAAACTAATCACACTACTTGAATTCTTCAAATCCTTTACCCCTTAGCTCAATCTACCTTGGGGAAGTAATTATGAACATAACAAGCAATATGATAATTAAATGTAAAAAGAAATTAATCACACTACTTAGACTCTTTTAGTTCTTTACCATTCAGCTCAATCTACTTTATGGAAAGTGACTATGAGTAAGTAATATGACGCTTAAATCACACTACAATTAGTGATCTTCTGATCTCCTGCTGATATAGTCATTTGACTACAGAAAGAAATCATAAAATTATTAAGCAGTATGACATCTAATTTAGCAGAAAAAGAAATAAACAAATAACAATTGGAAAAAGGACAATGCTGAATGTAAATTGCAGAAAATAAAGGTTAGCAGGCAGGACAAGATGATCACATATGCCAAAAGTTATTAAAGAAAATAAAAGATTTCCCGGGCTGCCTAAAAGGACCTGCAAAAAAACACTGATCAGTTTATAAAAACAAAGATATAAACATCAGAAATCATAAAGCAAAACATCTTATGTACAAACTAATGACAAAACAAAAGCATAAAGAAACTAAACAAATACTTTACAGGGCTTCAGTATGCAGGGGCCCTCTGCCACTTCAGCGAATCAAATGATCACAAAACTATCTTCAGAAAGGTCTACTCATGTATTCAAATCAACAACATATAAAACAGTGGGGTGGTATAACCAACAGCGTGCGGAAATTACATAATAGTTCAGAAATTCTATGCATCAAAAGTCTCTTTACAGCATTTGAAAACGCGTTATTTATAATGTAAAAGTCCTACAGTTAACTAATCAACTACTTAGGCTATTAACTGCGTGCCATGGACATGTAGATCTCATGAGCCGAGATCTAGTTAACTCTCGTTATGCTTCTTAAATCCTGGAGTGGTGGGCTGTTAGATTCGTTGTTCAAAAACGATCCTCAGGTGCGTTGGAGCCTCCGTGAGTTGGGAACTAGGCCACGTATCATTCACGTGCCTTTAACAGTAACGTGCCACCGCTGGACTCTTCGGTTGGCCACGTCTTTGACTTAGGTTGACCGCGGCTTCAAAATGATGATTTGGCCGGTTCGAAGGGACACGATCCATGTACATGCCATCTGAAGCTTGCCCATATGGCCCGTTCCTTCAGAAGACACCTGGAGCACAGCCTTTAACAAACTGGCTGCGGAATCCTGTGCGGGCTGCGGAGACCTGTGCTGGCTGCGGAAATTGACAAGTTTCCATAGCTGTATGAACAAAAGGCTAAACCAAACAACATACATCAGTATAGTTAGAAAACCATATAAACAGTCCTTTTTAAACTATAATGCAATGATTCAACCACTGGATGAGTGAAGTGAGTGGAGTATGAGGGTTAAGAGGGTGTGTAGGAAGGTGCAAGGTTGAGGCTCAACACTTTCTTACCCATGTGTCTCCTACTTTCTTCTGACCTTTATCGTCTCCCATCACATCTCCACTCCTTGTTATGATTTTGATGTGCGGGTCATCCTCCCTTTGCTCAACAGTCATCATTTGAACATTTGTTATGGGCTGCTTGTTCCTTTTCTCTTGCATCTTCGCGATAAGGACAGGACATTCTTCTATTACGTGATCAAAAAGATTTGCAGTAGCTACAGGTTGTAGTAGGGTTATGACAGTATCTTGCGAAGTGTCCTGCCTGTCCACAGTTATAATAGATAATCTGGCCTCGTTCTCATCCTCACCCTCATCCTTGGAAGCCTCCTTGACTAGCACGCTGGCCTAACTCCTCGTGTGTATGTCCTTCAACTTGCAGTCTATAAGCATCAACAGTGTGCTCCAACATCAAGTCATAACTTTGAAAATTTCTCTCATCATGGCCTACTGATTTACAAAAGTTGAAAAATAGATGCTTTGGGGTCTACACGTACTTTTGTAATAAATATCAATCTTCAGAGCAATGTTGGCCTCTGGTTCTACAAATCTTACACAACAAACTTGATCTTGGGTATACTAGATTAGGTGCTCCACTTGCCAAGTAATCTCTGAACACAAGGCATTGATCCTTATAATGGCCCTCTAATTTGCATTTTGTACACCACACTTCTGATCTGGTTTCTTTACATTTCTTGTCATCTTGCAATTCCAAGGTCAAAATTGCTAGCTGACTTTGAATTTGTTGTACTCCTGCATGACTATCTCCAATCAGCGAGGCTTCCAACTTCATTGCAATCTCCAATGCTTTAGCTTGAGTCGCTATCTTCTAGTGCGTCAAGGGTAACCTGATATGTGCTAGCAACACAACTCCATTCTTTATGTTGTTCTGGGGGTATGTTAAAGCTTACTTGTCCCAATAATACCTTGAATCGTTGATCCAACTCCCACACAGACTCAGTAGTCAGCTGTTTGATTTCCTGCAGCTCTGTAATGCACTATGATTCTGATTTTGGCTTCTTGAATTCTGATACCAACGCTTTCTTAATATCATCCAACAAAGCAACCTGATTAGTCACTAAATACTTCATGTACCATGTCAGCACTCTTTCTCGCAGTGTCGTGATCAACTGCGCCTTCTTTACATATTCATTAGTGATCTATCTTGCTTCCCATACTACATCAGCTACAACCTAGAATTGCTCAAGATCCTCTGATCCAAGTTTGCTAAAGATAGGCAGCTTAATGTCATCACCCATTTTTATTCTCAGGGGGTTAGGGGGAGGGGGAGCGGGAGGGGACGTAGGGGAATTATGGGGAGGGGGATGGGGGGTAAAGGGAGTAGATGGATGGTGAATCCCAAATATGCCATGATTTTTCTCAACTCCTAACTTTGACACACCTTCTAGATGGGAGGAGGAATACCACGGGGTTGCAGGGTTACTTCCTTCTTATCCACTCTCAGACTGTAAGAATTTACAGGGTAAGTTCCTTAGACAAAGGACCAAAGGACACTTCTCACAAACAGATCACAGATTGATGCACTAATATTGTTGACGTGGTTAAAACCCTCAAAGAGGGAAATAGTCCATGGCCTGAGCCAATGCGACCACTTCAGACAATTTATTAATAAAAGAATGAAAATTTACATAAGCTTCTCTCATGAATGGTTACCCTACAAATGGCCCTCCATGCTCTTCAAATAGAGATCATGGACCAATCGGGTGCTAAGCCATGGATCAAGTTTTGGTAATACCGAGGAGAGAATGAACCATCGGATCACTACATATCGTGACCGTCAGATTGTGAGTTACAAAAGTACATGGTAAAGAAACACACTTTACCTAACTCTACACTAGGCCAAGTTATACTTAACTATTTCCTATGTGTCGAAATATCCTAACATCCCCCCTTACGAACAACTTGTGTTAGGATTGAAGGATGTACAAATATGACACAATAGAAGAACGAAGGAGGCATTAGAGCTTATGCCCCCTTAGTGACAACTTCCTGAACTCCAACCATAAATCGAAGTTTAGTAAACTTCGCCTCTATGAGAGCCTTTGTAAAGATGTCTGCAACTTGATCATCTATTGAACAATATTGCACTTCAAGAACATGGTCGTGAATGAGCTTTCTGATGAAGTGCATTTGCAGTTCAATGTGTTTGTTGTGCTGATGTTGGACTAGATCTTTGCATAGTTGAATGTCACTTTGATTATCACACCAAAGTGTAGTCGGATGTTGCTGCTGAAAGCCAAACTCTGACAGGATCTGACGAAGCCACAAGGCTTCCTTACTAGCTTCTACAACACCATGATACTCTACTTCTGCTGAAGAAAGGGAAATGGCACTTTGTTTCTTGCAAGCCCATCTAATAGGTCCTGAACCAAGAGTGAACAAATAACTTGCAGTAGATTTCGATCATCAGGGTCACCAGCCCAATCGAGACTAGTGAAACCAACCAATAGAGGAGATGCTTCTACACTGTAATGGATCCCAAAATGAACTGTACCTCGAACATAACGAAGTATTCTTTTTAGCTGCTTTCCAATGACTTTCATGTGGGTTTTGCATAAAAAGAGCAATAAGGCCAACAACAAAGGAAAGGTCATGACGAGTATGGGTCAGATACAAAATTTTTCCTACAAGTTGACGATATAAGGTAGCATCAACTTCAGGGGAAGTACAAGTGACTGAAAGTTTGGCTCCAGACTAAAAAGGAGAAGGGGCTGGCTTACAGTCTTCCATGTGAAAATGGCATAGAAGATCACATGCAAACTTGGATTTGGAAAGGGAAATACCTTCCTTGGATTGCAACACTTGAAGACCAAGAAAATAATGCAAGTGTCCTAAGTCTATCATTTCAAACTTCTTTTTAAGGCTGGACTTCACATGGTTTAGAAGGTTGGGATCACTACAAGTAAGGATAAGATCATCAACATAAAGAATAAGAATGATAAGAGACTTTCCCACTTTCTTGGTGTAGACGGTATTGTCAGAATGACACCTAGAAAATCCAGTTTCTGAAAGAAATCTATCCATTTTGGCATTCCAAGCCTGAGGGGATTGCTTGAGACCATAAAGGGATTCCTTAAGCCGACATACAAGTCTCAAGTCTATTTGTATAAAGCCAGTAGGTTGTTCCATATAGATTTCTTCATGCAAGTTCCCATGAAAGAAGGCAGATTTAACATCCATCTGATGGACTTCCCATTTGAAAGAGGTAGCAAGGGAAAGAACAAGGCAGATAGAGTTCATTTTGGCAGCAGGGGAGAAGTTTTTAGTATAATAAATGCCTTCAACTTGTGAAAAATCCTTAGCAACAAGACGAGCTTTATGTTTATCAACTTTTCCATCTAGTCCATACTTGTTCTTGTAAACCCATTTGCATCTAACAAGTTTGTGTCCCCTTGGAAGGGGAACAAGATCCCATGTATCATTTTCCAATGATGAACGATATTCTTCATTCATAGTTGCATCCCAATTTGGATGGCTTGAAGCTTCTACAAAGGTGTCAGGATCATAATTAGCCTAAGCTTGAGCTAGTAAAGAAGAGGCTCTATCGAACTGAGATTGTGTACATCGCTGATCTGTAGGATCACCGGCAAGAGAACCTGCTGCATCCTGAGTAGCACGGACCCATTTTGGAAGCTGAGGAGCTGAAGGAGGATCCTGAGAAGGTGGGGAGGATTTTCATCCTTGCTGTCATCATCTAAAGAAGAAATATTTTCAGAAGTAGAAGGGATAGAGAGAGGTGGCACATTTTCCGAACTAGGCTCATAGGCCGATATATTTTCAACAAACTTTACATCTCTTCTAATGATAACATTTTTGGACTTAAGTGGAATAAGTCTGTATCCTTTGACATCTTCAGAATATCCAACAAAAATACATTTTTCACTCTTAGGTTTTAAAGCCTTATGTTTCTCATCTGGAATATGGGCCCATGCTTCACTTCCAAAAACACGAAAGTGAATTGCATTTGGTTTAATTGAGCTCCATGCTTCTTCTGGAGTGATATTCTTTAAAACCTTAGTAGGAGTGCGATTGATTATTTAATTTGCATAGTTAATTGCTTCTGCCCAAAAATTAAGACTAAGTCCTTTAGATTGAAGCATAAAACTAGCCATTTCCTTTAAGGCGTGATTCTTCCTTTTAGCTACACCATTTTTTTGTGGAGTATATGGAACAATATGTTGCATTTGAATTCCATTTTTAGTGCAAAAGTTGATGAATTTGTTGTTAACATATTCTTCGTCATTATCAGATCTTAGCTTAAGAATTTGATGTCCAGATTGTTTTTCAACAAAGGCCAAGAACATGTTAAATACTTCACTCTTTAGTTTTAAGAAGTATACCCAAGTGCATATGGAGAAATAATCAATGAAAGTTAAGAAACTTGTAGCCAGAGAATGAAACAACTAGAAGTGGACCACATAAATCACTATGCACAAGCTGTAAAAGGGCTGAGGTGTGCCAAGAGGCACATTTTTCAAAAATATCCCGATGATGTTTTCCAAGTACACATCCGGAACAAACAACATCTCTGCAAGATACCATTGGAAGACATGTCACCATATTTTCTTTACATAGATTCTGAAGAGAGTGATAATTTAAGTGACCAAATCACTCATGCCAATGTTTGTTCACTTCATCGTTATGAGCAACAAATACCAAGGGAAGATTTTATGACCCAAAGTTGTTAAACTTATACAACCTTGTAGAATCATCAACAATGCCAGTAGCTAAAATCTGTCTAGGATCTCTTAGGTCCTTAATTACAACATTGTGAGGTGAAAATTCAACGATTTTACCTTCACCTGAATGAGTTATCTGATATATAGATAGAAGGTTGTAAGATAAGGCTGGAACACATAATACATCATTGAATTGACAATTGTCTATATGAACAGTTCCAGTCCCTACAACACTAAGAGATTTATCATCACCAACATATATATTTTTGGTGTTACAATCATTTAAAGAAGAAAACATGGCTCTGTTTTTGGCCATGTGATTTGAAGCTCCAAAATAAATGAGCCACTCATGAGAATGAGAAGAAGAAGATACATTTAGTGCATATCTAGACCGAGATGCTTGACAACCACATGCAGAAAGTGCTATTCCTAAAGATGAAGTTGAAGTTGTTGAGTGCTCCAAATGGATGTTATGCTTCTTCATTGCTGCTTCCAAGGCTTCCATCTTCTTAAAGAATTTGGATTCTAAGTGGCCATCTCGATTACAAAAGTGGCAATGTCTATCAGCGTTCTTCTCTTTGTTTTTATTTGCCTTATCATTTTGTTGAAATGATTTTTCATTTTGAGACTGAAATGGCTTAGGACCCTTTTTGGTTTAGGACCATTCTTTTTAGGATACGACTTCTTAGGATTCTTTGAATTTGGTTGCTGCTGGGCGGCTAAGGCTTTCTTACAAGAGTTTCCAAGATTAAGAAGACCAAGATGTAAGAGTTTTTCTTGTTCTCTTATTAAAGAATCACAAAAGGCATCAAAGGAAGGGGACTTGTAGTCTTTTCCTTGAGAAATGAAGGCTTCTATTGTAGAATGGAAGGTGGACACAAACATAGAGTAGGCTAGTCCCAACTTAGTAAGAATGGAATATATAAGGTTACCATTTTCTTTCTTAACCTTAACACCTTCCAAGAAAAGTCTAAGGGTCTTGAACTTGGACAAAAAATCTTCAATGGAAGAAAAATTTTTGGGGTCCAATGTAAGCAACTCATTTTCAAGTTGATGGGCTCTAAGTTCATTTTTAATTCCAAAAACTTTAGTGATCTGTTTCATTGCTTCATTAGGAGTATCAAGTTCTGCGATATGGAATCTAAGGTTTGGAGAAATAGGCATCCCTATCAACCCACATGATTTATCTTGCCTATTTTCCCATTTGGCTACCTTATCTTCATCTTCCGGTTTGGTTTCTTGGACTCAGACTATTCTTTAAAGACCTTTACTTCTAAGTAAATCCACAATGTAGGACCACCATTGGAAGTAGTTGGTGTTGTCAAGAATAACTTAGCATGGAATTTCCATTTTAATAGAAACTGAAGCTATAGATGTTAAAACTAAGTGTTCCAATGGAAAGATCTTGAAAAACTAGGCTGATTAAAAAAAGGGCTCTGAAAACGGCTTCCAGATGAAGAAGTTATGTCTTTTTGAAGAAAAGTTGTTGAAGATGCCAATGAAGTGTAGGAACGTGTGGAAATGAATGATAATGTTATATTTAAAAAAAAAAATCTTCCCCCCTTTCCAAACTTAATCTAATTAGCTCAACAAAAAGCAAGACTTGAACTCAAGGCCTTTATTCTCATAAAGTAGCTTTGGACCAAGTGAGCTAGATTAAAAGGTTAGTAATTTTTGGAAAATAGGAAGCGTTTTTTTTTTTTGAGTCACTGAAGCTTTGGGGTGTGTGCTTACTTGAGAAAGCTCTTTTTTGCCTAGAAAACAAAAAACACAAAACCAAACATGGACATACAAAAAAAACAAACCTTACGACTTGAAGTTAGCTTTAGCCGGAAACTAAATATTTTCCTCAATGTTTCTGATTTTCCGAGATCACACTAAGGCACAACGGAAAAGAGTATACGCATGAGAAAAATCATTCCTTCTTGTTTCTCATTTGCCCAGATCGCACAGAGTTGTAGAAATTTTGAATAATTTAACACATATTCAACAGAGATTATCCTGATCATGTACTATTGCGGAAAACATACACAATACATAAGCTCCTCTACGTTGATCATCAATATAGCAGCTTCAATAACAATAAAACATCAAGAGCATTCACACATTAACACAGTATGTATCCCGGGGAAAGCATCTCGCTAAAAACCCCAACTATCTGTATATTAATTATTGAGTCATGTAACATTACACAGTATAATACTTCTCACAAGTATCTCCACCTCTGTTACACACAATACAGCTCAGATCTGAATCAATCACTGGCTCAAATCTCTTCCGCTGCTTGCTTGCCTCCTCTGCTCAATACCTGCAAGAACTGTGATAATTCCAAGGCAGCCACGTCTTTCCTTGGCTAAATCACGTGAGTACAAGCTACAATGTGGGCAAACTCATTGGCATACTCAATCCCCTGATTGTGCAAGATCTGGTGCACAACTATAGTCACAACTGATAGCAATCTGATTCTCTAACACCTGTCCCTGCTGAACTGAACATGCACTGACATGCAACTGAGTTAACTGATGTATTCATTATTTGTATTATGAGTTAATAACTTGTGAATTAATTAATAACTAATTCACCCAACTCATCTCTAGTCTATTTGCCAGTTAGACTAAATACAACCAGTTCAACAAAGCTAAACTGAACACAACTCCATCAACTGCACCTCCAGTCCACTAAACTCAACTCACTTGAGTTCTAACTGAAGTCATGCATGACAATATTCAACTAACCCATAAGAACCACGTATTTCCTTCATGCAATTGCATGTGCCACATCCGTAGCTCGAACTGAAGTGCTCCAAGAGAATAAGATTAAGTTTATAGTCCAAATATTATTGTGAGATAATAATATTTGACTTTTCTATTTTTGACAGCAGTCTAAAAATAGACTTGACACTCACACTGTGATCACTCACACTTTCATAAAAAATAGAAGTCCATCTATTTTTCCAACTTGATCAATCATCCATAAATAGCAACCTGCAACTCATAGACCATGATCCATATGTCTAAAAATAGACATAGTCTAAAAATAGACTTGCGCCAAAAATAGCCTGCGGGCCCACGTAGTGAAGGCGACTCCTTTCCACTAAGCTCCATCATCTTGTTGCATTCTCAACAAGCATTTCTTGTTGCACACTTTTCAACAAGAGTCGCAGGGAAAAGATCATACGTATAAATTAAAGGTATAGATCTAGTAATAAAAAAAACAAAGAGATAAATAAACCGAAATAAACTGAGAGAAAATAACTAAAAACTACAAATAAACATTGTATACCTCTATATCTTAAAAATGACGTAGCTAGGGCCATCAGAAATATTTTCACATCAAATGAAATGGGTTTCTCGCTGGAACAGATGCTCCTAACATAATAGAGCAGTCCTCTCGGCCCGAAAGCATCCAGTAACAATAGATCTAGGAAATGAGAGTTGGATGCAGTTCTACCTGCTTCAGGTTTGGATCACCAATGGATGCAACCCTCAAATAGCTCTGATGCTTACAGATCAATACACCAGTATTGTTGACGTGGTTAAAACCCTCAAAGAGGGAAACAGTCCACAGCTTGAGCCAACGCGGCCACTTCAAGAAATTTATTAATAAAAGAATGAAAATTTACATAATCTTCTCTCATGAACGGTTACCCTACAAATGACCCTCCATGCTCTTTAAAAAGAGATCATGGACCAATCGTGTGTCAAGCCATGGATCAAGTATCAGTAATAGCTAGGAGAGAATGAACCGTCGGATCACTACATAACGTGACCGTCAGATTGTAAGTTACAAAAGTACATAGTAAAGAAACACACTTTTACCTAATTCTACACTAGACCAAGTTATACTTAACTATTTCCTATGTGTCGGAATATCCTAACAAAAAGAAGGAACATGTTGAGATCAACCATGAACTTGATATGTTATCATTCCCCTTGGAGCTTGGTCATTTCTCTAAAGAACAGAAACAAAAGTGCTTAGACGTCGAACACAGGAAGCTTTTGATTTAAGCTCAATAATAAGAGGAATGGAGACTCAAGAGCCGACCCATTTGGATAGTTGGGGGAGATAACAAAACCAAATTCTTTCATAAACATGCCTCACAGAGAAAATATTATACGAGACTTGGAAGATGAAGAGGGCAAACACATTTATAAAAAAAAGGATTTACATAAGCTGATTGTTAGATATTTTGGAAAGTTATATTCTTTTAGGGAAGGGGTGTACATTGATAAGAAATTAGAGGTCATAAACACATATCCTCAGATGTTTTTTATGGAAGATGATGTTGTTATTGGGAGTTTAATCACTATATAAGAAGTTGAATAAGTCCTGAAGTCTTTTTCGAGGGACAAGAGGCCAGGTCCATATGAGTGGACTATAAAATTATGTCTACATTTTTTGGATATCATGGGGCAAAATCTACTCCTCATGGATGAATAATCAAGGACCTCTCGTAAGCTTTCTGGTGCCTTAAACTCTACTTTTATTACTTTGATCCCAAAAGTATCCAAGGCCACTTCTTTTAAAGATTATTGACCGATCTCATTGTGTAATATTTCTTACATGCTAGTTTCAAAGATAATTTCTTACATATTGAAGGATACCCTATCTAAGCGTATTACATCTAAGCTATTTGGGTTTTTATTGCACTGAAAGATACATCATATTGTAGCCATAACACAAGAATGCTTACATTCCAATAATGTTAAAAAAGGAGGAGGCGTTGTTACTAAAATTGGACTTGATTAAAGCATGTGATTGTGTAAAAAGGTGTTATTTTCATATTTCTTTGCATAAAATTGGGTTATCCATTGAGGTTGTAAATTGGATAATGGCTTGCATTATGTTAGTAAATTATGTTGTTCTGGTAAATGGAGTGCCACCAAAAATTTTCAAGGCTTTGCAAGGGTTGAGAGAAGGGTGCTCATTATCCCCTCTATTATTTTTTATTGTCATAGAAGATCTGAGTCAAATGATATATGAGGAAAAGGGAAAAGGGTTCTTTGTGAGTATTAAGATCACCAAAAATATTTCTATAGCACATCTTATGTTTGTAGATGATGTGTTAATATTTTGGAATGTATCTGTTAGCATGCCTTAGTTTCCCAAGGCTAAGAAAGGAAACCAAAGAGGTAACCTCATACCAAATTTCGAATTGGTAGCTAGACCTACCAAACAGAGAGGGATCTCTCTAAAAAAATTTGATAGCCAATGGAAATGACCGGAAAATATATGGATTTTAGGCTAGGTATCAACTCAGTAGGGTTTGATTAGGTTTTGTTGGATAAAGAGCACTAGGTCTCAGAACTAGGTCAAGTAATCCTAAAGGTCAGTTGTAGGCATAAGATGGGGAAAGGTAGGTGGAATTAGTGGCACAAATTAGTTTTTCATTGTAGTGTGGTGATGAGAATATATTAGGAGTTTAAGTGAGCAAAAGCATGAATTCACTTATCCAGAAGGAAAACATTGAATGCTAATCCCAAACAAAACATAGAATTAAAATGATGATGTTTAAAACTCATGAGATAAATCATAAGAAGAAAATAGATGGTTTATAATAATCAAATATATAAGAAAACATAGGAAAAAAAGATTCGCTGATCATAACACAAGAATCCCATAAAAATAGCTGCAACTGTCTATTATATTTTTGCAAAAATGTCTCGTACACTAGTCCAAGAGCTGAGCTTAAAGAATCCAACCTTCTCTATGAGTTCATTCTAACTACATATTGATGCAAAAAAAAATTCCCCCTATGAGGGATCAAATCCTCCTTCCTAGGAACTAAGTACATCATTTTCTCTAACCATTTCCAAAAGCTAGGGAGGTTAGAAACCAATTCCTTTTTTACACTAACTGATTTAATTTTACTTTGAAAGATTTAATTACAAGGAAATAAACTCTAACCATCACTAGAATGCTTAATTACATCATGTAAAATCAATGAGAGACAAATTACATCTACCAAGGTCAACTCTTGACTATCAAAATGCAAAACAAGCATCCTCCATAGAAGTGTAATGAATGATTGTGAAAGTGCAACGAACTAACAACAAATTCACAACTAACTCGGCAAGATGTTTTGATGACTTTGAGGGCTCTTTAAACTTTACTAAAGGTTGGTACAAGTAGTTCAATATGTCTACTACACCTCTAAATCTTCAAGTCACCAAAAATGCATCTCTAAGACACCTCAAAACATATTAGAATACAAGTACTCCAGAAGCACAATGAGTGACCCAAAACAGTGGCAGAAGGTTGAAAAATAGGTGGTTTTTTGCCCTTTTCTAAAAATTCATGAGCTGGAAAGTGACCCCAAGTATATTTGTGGAATTTACTAATCAAAATACACCTCCTCATGCTTTTCAATCTTCATTTGGAGTCTCTAGGAAAAAGCACAACGAGCACACACTACATTTCTATAGAATGCTTTTTTCCAGTGCACACAAAAACTCCAAAATTTCAAAAATTTGCTTCTTTTATTTTTCTCTTTGTCCTGCATTAGACCACCATAGATGCTTCAGCCAAAAGGTAAATGTTATCCTTATTTTTGAGCTTCTTTAGGGTTTTATTAAGCTTCTTCTTCATGTTCTTAACCCTAATCTTGCACACCATGTTTCTTATGTAATAGTGTCTTTCCATATGCCTATGCATGGAAGTGTCTATGTTTGCCTTCTTCAATAGTTTCTCTAGGTACACATTCACCTTATCAAACTAATACTCCTTGTTATCTTCAATTGTAGCATCTATGGGGTCATTGGGGTCTTTTTGTGATTGAGGAGAAGATGGCTCTTTGTCATGTTGTTCTTTCCTTGCCATCACTCTTGTTGTAGGTCTCCTTGGCTGCCTCTGAAGGTTTGTGTCTTCAATTTTCTCCACATCAATGACTAATTTTCCCTTGAAATTGGATGCCAAAATATTTTCTCTGCTAGATGAGGGAGAATCTTCATGTGATTTACCTTACTGCATTATGCTTAGCTTTCGTTGCTAATTCTCTTTTTTCAAGAAATCCACCATGAAATTGGCTTTAGAAAGGTCATCTTATAACACTTTGATCTTTGCATGTTTCTCTTTAATGATTTCTTCTACTGCCTTATCTCCATGATCAATCATATCTACCTCATGAGGTACCTCTTCATGATGCTACAATGGTGAATCACCTCTATCCCTAGGTGATTTCTCTCTCATGTCTTCATCTTGAACTTCTTCAATAATAACATCCTTAAGCACTCTTTTTGCTTGAGCCCTAGTCATAGGTTTAGGAGTAGGCATGTCTCTTTCTATCTCAGGGGAAAAAACCAGCCTCTTACCCTTGTTGTATGTTTGTGAAACCTCTACCCTAGGTTGTATTTTTGTCACTGATGGTATGCTAGATGGCTTAGGTTTTTGTGGCTGAGATGATGTAGGAGTATTGAGGCTTTTGGATTGATGAGAGATAGGAAAGAGAGCAGCTACCTCCAAGAATGCTTCCCATGACATATTGACCTGTGTGAGATGGTAAAGAAGTATGAATTTGATCAAAGCATGATGGAATAATATTTATTGATGATCTTTCCCTTTAGTCTGCACTTTTTCAGTCATCTTAACCAGGCGTCTAAACAAGTAATTGGGTAGGTTTAGTGTTTTGATGAATGTGAAATGCATCAACAATGTGATGTGATATTGATATAACCTATTGAACATGCCTTCACAAGTGAAATATTTCATAATAATCTTCATTAAAGGAGTATATTTATCCAATAATTGCCTACTAGGAAAGATATGAGACGAGGTTTCCTTATATTGTGGTTTCAAGAACACTTTGTAGTTTTCAATGTCCAAATCCATCCCCTTAAACCAAATTTCTCCTTTATTAGGGATACTAGTGGCTGAAGCTATAACCTCTACTAAGACGAGGAAGTAAATCCCTGCTATTGTGGTCTTGTTCCAAATCCTGTGCACACAGCTGCAGGAGATTGCGCACAGCTGCAGATTTACCAAGGTCTTCGCGCACTTAGTTGTAGGAGCCTTCCCCTTCACCAAAAATACAGAAATATCGTACCTTTACATACTCAAAACATATCAAAATCCCATTCTATTCATTGACTCTATCTTCGACCCGCTAAGACACCGTTTTATATACTTTTCCCATTACAATACCATGGTCTACAAACCATGGGCGGATCTCAAAACAATACAAAAACTAAGGGGATTTGACCTTCTTAAAGCCCCTTGACTCCTAGTGACTTGCTTTACTTGCGCTCTGCTCCTCAAATTGAGGAGACTTTACAATATCTTAACAAAACTTGACCCAGGGGACCCTATCCCAACAGCCCCCCAACACAAAGATGTGACTTGTCTCCGAGTCACTCTGCTGGTATATCCTTGACGAGTGCTTTGAGACCACTAAATTCGGACTTCGAGGCTTGAAGTTCTGTTGTACTCTGCACGGTGGTCTGCCAGACCTCTTTGACCAACTTTTCTATAGTTGGCCCTGCAATTGCTAAAATCATCGTCCTTTGCATCTGCTGAAGGGATTTTAATTTTCTTTGGATGTTCTTTGACAATTGACTTGCTTTGTTGGCCCATGGTTGCGTACTTGCTGAAATGATAGAGACCTTTTGACGCGGCTCATCAATCCCTTCTTAGAGTTTGGTGAACCTTTGCACAGGTGCTAAGGTCCGCGTTGTCACCCTGATCTCATAAAACTGTAGTTGCTTTTTGTGGATGTCAACTTCAAGTTTCTGCAGAAGCGGGTCCTCTTGCATCGAGGCCCACATTTCCATTGTACTTTAAAAAACTTGGTTGCAGTTGTTAATTGTAGTGGCAAGAATTTCCATATCATCTTTAATAACAACCTCGCACTGATCTTGGACTTTTGGAGGGGTGGCAGGCTACAGCTTCATCCGAAGCTCGAAGATCTGCAACTGCAGCTCAAACCACACCTTTCCTACCTCATCCTTAGATTCTTTGACCGTGGCTGCCAACTTCTGTAATTTTTTAGTCGAAGTTGCCTCTACTAAAATCTAAAACTCTGGAAGGTCACTACATACCTACTTTGTTGCTACCTCTAGCTGTTGACTGCGCGCAACAACCTCTTCTCGTTCCTTGAGTGCTTGTGCATTTTCCTCAAACATTTGTTGGTTGATAGTCTTGACTTCACTAATAACCAGTAATGCCTACTGTTTCCAGACCCTAAGCTCATCTGAGACTCCTTGATGCAGCTCATGCAATGTCTGAATGGGGAGCACCGTAAGGTTTAGGCTCAAGTTATTCATATGTAGGAGGTGCGCCCTGTCTTCTGAAGTATCAACATGTAATTATCCCTCTGGAAACTACACTATGCAGAGGGATGTGGTAAGTTTTGCCTATAAGGCTGTCACACTTGCTTGCTTCAGGTTGTCTTGACCCACTCTTTCTTGACCCATGCTCGCTTGTAGAACACTGGTCTGCACCTGCAATTCTTGAAGGCCCTATTGGACCTTTGTCAAGACAGACTAGTATTTCTCTTCTATGTTCCCCCATATGTCTTCCATCGTAGATTAGATAATATCCCCAATTTCATCAAGATCCCCCTCCGTATGGGTCAGTGGCTCTACACGGGTGGACTTGTCCAATTTTTGTTTCTTCTGTGCACCGCTAGTGCTCTGCTTTTGCCATTTCTTGATAATGAATGGAGACTTGAAGTCTTTTGTTCCCACAAAAGGATCTTCGACACCCTCTTCTTCCTCGCGAATTTCTATGTCGACTGTGCGCTCAGTCTTTGGCACAATGGTTTCCTCTAGGTCAATCGTGACTTTCTTGGGCTCCTTCTAGGAATCCTTCTTGGGATCCTTCATGGGATCCTTCTTCTCAGCCTCAGTTTCTGCAACGATCTTGCTTGTACATACTATTTTCGTTGGCTCAGCCAGGGTGAGCCAATTACTTGACCACTTACTGATGTTAACAAAATATGTCCTTCGACTACCATGAATGGAAGTGCATGCCACTCTTTTGTCACATCCTTCTTGGCACAGATATAGACATTGTGAAAATCAACCTTAAACTTTGCAACATCACGATATTGATGAAATAGGGCAGGGGATAACTGCGGTCGTTGATTAATCACCATGTGCAATTCTATTTCGAACAAAACCCAAAAGATATTACTCTCCATAGCCCTTGTAGGGTATTTGGATGCCCATAACGAGGAATATAAAGAATCTTCACAGATATCTAGGTCCACCATAGGGAACTACAATTCCTTCGATGCTTTCCAAGCGATTAACACAATTAGAAGAAATATTCATGCATAATGGAACAAATTTCCTTCCTCTTGTGCTTCACGACAGTCATCTAGGAATTCCTAGCACAAGGACCTTACCTAGTTAAACTGGACCCCATCGCTGCACTGTGCAGTCAAGGACACAACAGGGGATGACAATTCATCTACATGAAACTTTCACATAATATTCCCTACCAAAATAGAGGCGGAAAACCTCACAACCTCATCGTTGATAGAGCTAACAACATAGCCCCGAGACTTCTTGATCAGGCCAAAGTCACTATTCATTTGGTCTGCTAGTTTCTTCTCTTGTGACTTTCCTACAAAAGCATCATCCGGATTCCCCCCCTGACATGGCATCATGGTAATTCATCTTATTAGAATCTCATCAAAAGGGATGGGCTCTCCCAGTCATAGGCACCCATCGTGGACCAGCACCAACAATTTGCACACACAAATAGTGTTGATGATACTACGCCCAAAATGGGGAACATACAACATGTTCAACAGACCAGCATGCTCAATTCTAGTAACCCACTTCATAGGCTCAACGCATGTGACACCTGCTTCTTCATAATAGAAGGATTTGAGGTGCCTGGGCTCAAACTAGGGATATTTACTACGATAATTTAAATCCCAGTTTTCCATCTTCAGGGACGGTACCCGATCCAACAATTCGCCCTTAATAGGTATGTCTTCAGGTAACAATGAAGTGAAAACATTATATTTAACAATATTTGGATCCTTCATGGCCTTGGATGTTGACTTCCATGGTGGCATATACAGAGGAAACCTGGAAAAAAGTTTTATGTCTTCTGTGCTGATGTCTTCAAAGACACCGACCAACTCCTCCACATCCAAGTCCTATGGTTCCATGGGTTGTTTCTTCTTATCCATCTTACCCTTCTGCCTCTGGTCATTTTGTACTTCCACGATGATTGTCGAACCAGGGTCTGCTGGGGATTTTTCTGCTTCTTAGATGTTGTTACTGAGGTAGCAGGCTTCCATCTAGGGGATCTCGACGTTGTAGTATGGGCAGGCTGTGTAGTAGTCATGATATGTCCAAGGCCTCTCTGCAAGAATTCCCTTTCTAATTTTTCCCAATTCCACTTAGACATCCAACAATTTGTGTGACTCATACTTAGGCGCAAAATCACAACATAAGCTCTCTAAAAGAAAAATTTTTATGAATGTGGAGGGGGGTGCCATATTGATAACCCAACTAAAATTCTAAATGTCCATTCCCCCTCAAATCTTCCTCATAAATGTGAATTTGGCAGCATATTTTCCTAGATTTATGCCTCAAATCAACTGTAGTTGTTCCAACGGACACTTTTTGGGTAGGCTACGCAGAAATCCCCCTTCTAGCACAACTACCTTGTTGCAGCTTCCACCTGCACCAACTTCCAAAACATAGCGCAACCTTCCTTCTTCGATAATTTTTCTCCTCATAAGAGCAGTTTATAGTCTTGTGTTTTCTTTCAACTTCCATAAGTACTAAGAATTTCCTGCAGTAATTGCACAAGGGCAAGATCATCCCTGTAAACCTTCAAATTTCTCCCATTAATCCTGCCAGTAAATAATTCCCCATTCAGCTTCGCCAACTGAACTATGCCACCATCCGAAATATTCTTAATTACATACAATCCTAGCCAGTGCATTTGAAACTTCCCCGAAAATTTGGTAAACTTGTTGTCATACATTAGGATCAAATCACCAGTCTTGAAAGTGCGTTGCTTAATGTGACAATCATGCCATGCCTTTTCTTTATATTTTTGTACTTGTTGATGAAAGCCAACCAAAAAGTGCTCTTCCTTTAATGCAAGCAGCAGCGCTAGGCATTCCTCCATCATGTTGTGATATTCCATCTCGGTTTATGTTGTGATCCGTAGGCTGGGCATTATGTATTCCATTGGAATTAATGCCTCTTGTCCGTAAACTAGTCAAAAGGTTGTTTTCCCAGTCAATTTCTTACAGGTAGTCCTATATGCCCATAGAACTATTGGTATGCACACATCCAAATCATTTGTATTAACATTGCAGACCTTTTTGAGGGTATTTTCCAAGCTCTTGTTGAAAGCTTTGATAGTTCCATTCGCCTGGGGATGGTATTGCGTACTCTTCTGATGGTAGATATGGAACTCTTTTGTTAAAGTCGCAATTGTCTCATTCAAAAAATGTGAACCTCTGCCACTCATCAGAATCTTGGGGCATCCAAACCTTGACAGATAAAACTTGAATATGAACCTCACCGTAGTGTCTACACTACAATCCTTCACAGGTTGTGCCTCAGCCCACCTAGTTAAGTACTTCATCGCAGTGATAATATAACGTGCTCCCGTCTTCTTCCCTGGTGGTTGAATAGGTCCAACAAAGTCAATTTCCCATTGATCAAATACTTGTAGTGTGACTTGTGGATTTAATGGAAGTTCATCCCTTCACAATGGTCTCCTAGTCCTTTGACACACATCACACGTACTGCAATATTCCTTGGAATCTTTATGTACCGTTGGTTGCCATAATCTTGATCATAGGATCTTCTATGCAGTTTCCTTGCCTGCATAGTTTCCTCCAATGACACCAACATGTGCTTCAGTGAAAATATTGTGTCTTTCATATTCAAGCACATATCGACGTAGAATTTCACTCGACCCCTTCTTATACAATTTCCCTGCAATCACAAAAAAATATGTAGCCCTGAAAACTAATTCCTTCTTATGCTGTGTCGTATAACCTTTAGGAGCATTCTAGTAGATAAAAACAAAATAATGTTTGCAAAATTCCCATTCGCAATCCTGATAGCAAAGAGTTTCATGTCAGGTAATCTTTCATTAATATTTATAGGTTCTTCACCATTATCGATCCTAGAAAGGTGGTTCGACCCGACAATCAATCTCCCTAGATTTAGTATAACTTCAAAATCATATTCTTGGAAAAGGAGCAACCACCTAAAGATTCCCCCCCCCCACAACATAGGCTTATGACCAGGTTCTTCAAAGCAGAATGGTCCATGTACACTTAAAGTGTGCACCTAGCAAAATAATACATGAATGTATGTAGTGCATAAACAATGGCCAATCCTTCATGCTCTATGGTTGAGTAGTTCTTCTCGGCCTTAGATAGTTTTCGAATAGCGAAGGCAATCAGGTGATCGATATCTCTTGCTCTTGGTTGAGTTAAAACGACTCCCAACGCTATGCAAGATGCATCCACATGCACATGAAATTCATTTTTCCAGTCCAATATTACTAGGATTTGCGCTGTAACCATCTTTTCCTTCAGAGTATATAAGCTCTTTTGATAATCATCGTCTCAGGAAAATGTATCATCCTTCTTTAACAACTTCTCCATGGGCGCAGTGATTTGTGCACATGCCTTAATAAACTTCTTATAGTACCTAGTATGACCTAATGTCACGCGTAGTTGCTTTACGTTCCTAGGGGGGCTCGAGATTGATAATTATGCTGATATTATCAGGGTCTACGATTAATCCTTGCTTATAGACAATATGTCCTAACAATATTCCATAAGGTACACAAAAAATGCATTTATTCAAGTTCAAGGATATATGATACTTCCTACATGTATCTAACATCAGGCGTAGACTAGAGACATGTTTCTTGACCATCCAAAACACTATCCAATCATCGAAGTAGAATTCCAAAAACTCATTAATGAATTTCTTGAATGTTGCGACAACCACCCTTGAGAAAATAGCAGGATAATTTTTAGTCCAAAAGGTATGATTGTATATTGGAACGACCCCCATTCTATAGCAAAGGTAGTCTTACTTCTATTCCCCAGCACAATCTTAATTTGGTGGTATCCCGAGAATCCATCATTAAATGAATTTGTTTCCTGTCCGCAAATATTCTCGAGAATTTCATCTGTAAATGACATAGGGAATGGATCATGTACGCATGCATCATTCAACTTCCGTAGATCTACGCAGATCTTGATATCACCCTTCGTTTTCTTCTCTTGGACCACCATAGGACTGACCCATTCGTATTCTTCTATGGGCTTAATTATTCTAGCCGCAAGCATCTTATTTGGGATTCAACCGATATGGGCATTGCTTAACTGGATTCGCATCAGGTTTCAGATTGATCTTCATCATACCCAAATGTCCTACTATCCCTTTCAAGTCAGAGAACTTAGTTGGAAATAAATCCTTATATTCATGTAATAATTCAACGACCTTATCCACTATATCTTCATCCCAATAGTCGCTAATGTTCGCAAATTTTGGTTATGCTTCTGAACCAATGTTTACCTATTTTATGTGCATCAGTTGTGAAATATCAGGGATCTCTGCATTAGGTCCACCAACTTCACACTTTCCCCATGATTCACGGATATTAATATTCCACGGATCCTCATCACCTTCCTCCACCATGACATTGTAACATTCTAAAGCATGTTGTAGCCGTGTACTCTAGTCAGGTTGTACCCATGTGATAGGCTCTATGGGAACTCAGAAGGTTGTTGCTTTAATTTCCTAAAGTGCTTCATTGATACATTCAAACCCATCATCAAAATTGAATGTCAGCAAGAAAGTTTCCTTCATTTCGTCCCAATCAGTGGTCCCATGTCACAACTACGTCTTTAAATACCAGTTCTTTGGGATGACATCCAATGTATGAATAAAGATATGCACCCACTCAAGTTGAGGTATCGCACCCCATGTCTGAGTCCATTTCGCGAGATGTTTGCGTGGATCATCCTTCCTTGTGTATTTTTCATTGATTCGGGTGTTCACATAACCAAATCTTAATCGCATCATCTTACGATATTCCTTCTAGTCAGCAAAATTATTCTTGTGCGTACCCCACCATCTTGCAGGCGTAGATCTCAATGCTAGATCTAAGGCTTGGAACCAATGTTCCTCTGGTACATCCTTTTCAAAATGGTCAAGAAATATATTGACATCATCCAAGCCATCATAATAAGGTAACTTACGTACCTCAATAGATACACATCACAGCGACTTTGTAAGCTAATTACATCACATCGTAGAGACCTCATGCAACCGATTCTACGAATTTTATAACTCCTCCTTTGAGTCTGTTTGGAAGGAACTGTCCTTCTCCTAGCTGATCCTTCCATCCGCAGTGGGATTGATCCAATCTTCATTTTGCGTAGTTAACTTATATATGTGCTCAATGTCTTAATATTCATAATAGTCACGATTCGGTTATGTGTATCACGCACCTTTAGCTGGATCTAGCGGGACGATTACTCGAAGCTCATTCTTTTCAAATACCATGCTTCGCTTCTTTAAGTTAATGATTGCATTCATGTCAAAGGCCCAATCAATCCCGAACAATGCTGGGTATGGATTACTGTCATCAATGATCTTGATAAATTCAAAATTGGCAACTTCTCTTGCGCCTTCAATATCTACAATTACTCCATGCAGGTGATCCATTGGAGTTATTTTTTGTTGGTTCGTCATGTGTAGCTGAATTGGAGACCACTGTAACTTCGGATTTCCCATACATTCCCAAGTAGCCTCTGTTGGGAATGGATCCCCCAAGGACAGTTTTGGGGCTAAAAGCCCATGTTTGGGTCAAATTTTGTAATAAACTTGTAAAGAATCCGCATTTTGTGGTCGCGGAGTGCGAAGGTGTCATGAGTCATAAAGGGTTGTCCGCCCTTGTTTTTGTAAAGTAAAGTCAACTGTAAGAGATCTACACATGATCCACGGACCATGGGATTGTATAAAAGGAGCTAAGCTTTAAGTAGTTTTATAGTAATGGGTTTTGAGTAAGATAGTCATAGCTCTGAAGTAAGAAGTCTAAGTTTTGGGTCGTAGCATAGGTATAGGCTCTACAGCTAAGTGCACAGAGGCCTAGGGTGGAAGTCCGCAGCTGAGTGCATGGACCCCTACAACTATGTGTGCAGGGTGGATAGAGTCTGTAATCACTTAAAATATATCAATAACGATAAGTATTCTACAAATTTTGTGTCTTTGTTCCTGTTAATACATCTTGACATGTTATGTATGAATTTATTTTATAATTCTATATGATGCACGAATGTATGTAATTACGTTGGTTAAGTGAAAGCAAGTAAGAACATCTATTTACGCAGTGATAACTATGATTGCTTAATGCGATAAGTAATACCCTTAGACTAGTTTGGTAATATGCATGGTATGCTGCTAGAGAGGTGCGAAAGTACCTGAGCCATAGGTTAGGGCTGTGCAAAGGTCAATCGTACCCTTTCATGAAGGTGCTGAAGGACGGAATAACAGGCTAGTCTTGTAAGCCCTAGATAAAGTAACCCCCGTGAAGGCATGAATAGAAGGAATAAAATGACATCACAACCATCTCAGGGTGCGAAACTTGGTTCCAACATCCCCCCATACTGCTTCGGGTGAGACTTCGGTCCACGCTCCGCGAGCTGATGCCGAAAGGACCAATAGTGTAGAGATTTGTTTAGATAATTAACGTTGAACTTGGGTCAGGCCTCCATAAGCCAACAAATGGTTTCGTTGCCAGGACCGGAATCTGCATGAGAGATGTGTGATGTTATATCACTGGAATCCAACTAAGAAAGAGATCGAAGACTGGTTGGATAAAAAGATCCATGAATTCGCGGTGTAGGAGACAGAAACCTGCGACTGACAAAGGAAAAGTGGTTGGGCAGATACCTATATACAAAGATCCACGAAATATTTTTCTGCTCCTTTCCGGTTGAGCTACACGAGTGGATCACAAATCTAGCAGATAGCCAAGGAAGGTGGAGACTTGACGGTCCTATTGTTTGGACCTCGGAGCTAGTACAAAAATTGGAAGCATCTGTGGAAAAGATCGCCTGCGTTGTTGATCATTGGCTCGATTGCATCATAGGAGGATTTGTGACTAAATTCATGATCGACACCTCAGTCAACTACAATGTGGCGGAGCAACACTTTTTCAGAGGTCCGCGAGGTAAGTACTTGAAATCTTTGAATACCTGGATTAAAATGCTATTGTGCAAAAAGTGAGTTATGCAGCTACCTTGGTGTTTGGAGCTACACGAAGCAGAAAATCTTACAGGAACAAAGGAAGAAAGGGTCCTGAATATAGTCCATTGATTTCACCTCCACGAGTTGACAAAGAGGGAGTAGTGCAGGCTTCTCCATGAAGTGATATTCAGTTAATAAGACAAGGATTCCCACAACTGCCACCCCCACTCACACCACCTCCAAATTTACCACCATCGCCTGCGACTTCACCCATACCACCTCTACCTCCACCGTAGTTCAATATGGAAAATTCAGTGAAGTTTCCTTTGTTCAAAGGCTTGGGAAATAAGGACTCAGACCAATTATGGTTTGTCGTCAAAGCCATATGGGAAGCTTAGGGCATTATAGATGATCACATGAAGAAGGCGACATTGGTTAGTGCTTTGCAAGATCATGCGCTAACCTGGTATATCAAGTACTCTAATGATAACCCAAATTCTAGAGTGGCAAACATCCAGACAACACTGAATAGAGAATTCAGTAAGCCTAAGTCTGAGGCACAGTCGATTGTAGGGTTCAAGGAAATTGTGATGCAACTAGGTGAGACACCTTGGGAATTAGATCAGAGGTTCAAGTGTAAGATCCACGAAGCTAATATGAACCTAACACACGGAAAACATCACGAGTGGTTTGTGGCTTCGCTCCTGCCACACCTAAGGGTTGCGCTATCACAGTAGAAGATAACAACTCAGGTAGAGGCCTTAGAGATTGCAATGAGACTGCATGAAACACCAATGCAAGATCCAGATCTAGGGTTCAGCAAATCCATGTGTATTTGAAAAATATTTTCCTTGAGATGCAAATTTTGAAGCAGGATAGAACAATTTGGCTAGAGGTGCACGAAGAGGTATGGTGCCTGAAATGCAAGGGTCAGGGGCATGACAAATACCATTGCCCGGTCTTTGTGAACTACATTGCAGGAGGGGGACCGATGTCTTTAAGGTCGGAAGCTCAAGCATGACCAAGTGCGGGGCCTACATTATGGTTTGCTATATGTTAGGTAGCAGGAAAACATGCCATGGATAACTATCATTTGCTGCAGAAGTTTGTACAAATGCCACAACAACTGTTATGCAACTTCTGTAGGTCAGTAGGACATGATGGATATAACTCCCGCATATAGGGTTTAGGAAGAAACACGCCCCCCTGACCAAAGTGCGAGGATGGCACTGACACGCTTTCAAGGGCGCGGATGAGGCCGAGGTGGAGGAGGACCTGGAAGAGGTCAGAGACAGTTGATCTACTATAATTGCGGAGGACCAGGACATTATCCCTGCGATTGCACTAACCCAACACGTTCGTCATGCAAATATTTCACCCTCTTTGATCATGAAATGGAAGACTGTCCCATGTTGATAGCATGGATATGTGACAAAGTGGTGCTACCACCTCAACCGACTCATAACTTGCAGATGATGAGGTCTGAGCTGCATGAAGAGAATCTGAACGTGAATATAGTGCTCCGAAGTGGAATCACAACAAGAGATGACAAGGGGAAACAACACGAATATAGTGCATGGGTTCACAAAGCTTTGGTGAAGGAGGCTGAGTTCGATTGTGAGCATGCACATGAAACATTCGTGGAAGATAAGAAGAACTTTGCTGAGGCCTCCAGCTTGAGAAGCAAGGATAAGCCTGATCAAGATATGGATCCTTCTACGCTTACAACTTTCCTGGAGACCTGTATGAAGTTACTGCACGATAGCAGGGTTGTGAAGGGGCTACAAGAGCTCATAAATAGATGTGCTAGAAATGCTGGGTGAGCCACATGTAGTACGAAATATTGGTAAGAATAAAACAAGGATGAGACGGTAGATGAGGCTGACCGTGTAGATAAGAGAGTATGAAATGGATCAGGTTATTTTGGACATGGGGTCAGATGCGAACGTCCTACCGAAGAAAACGTGGGAACGGATGGGGAGACCCGTGCTGCAATGGTCTCCAATTTAGCTAAGGATGGCAAACCAGCGAAATATCATCCCCATGGGGCGGCTCCAGGAGGTGATTGTAGATATTGAAGGTGCAAGTGCGCTGGCTAACTTTGAAGTAAAAGAAATTGTGGATGACAACAACCCTTGTCCTGCGCTCTTGGGAATTGATTGGGCTACTGATATGAACGGGGTAATCAACCTAAAGAAGCGAAATATGATATTTGTGAAGAAATCACTACGTGTAATAGTACCCCTAGATCCCGTTGAAGGACCGCGCTATACTGAACCGGTCTGCGATTATGAGAGTGATGACGATCTGGACTGTATCTATAAGATAACAACACAAGACCAAAATTGGGTGAATCCAACATTGGATGGACGAATTACATTGGATTGCAAGAGTTCCTGCACCTCAGACTCTGATGAAGAGTTAGGGCGCTGGCAAAATCGGTTACATGAAGTAACTACACTTAGCTGCAACATGATGACCCGGTCGTTGCACTGTGTGTCATCGAAGGTAAGAAATTTGTCCACTTATGACGACCTAAATGATTTAGATGTTGGCTTATTGGGGCTTGACCCAGGTTCAGAAGTGTTTTAGCCAAACAAATCCCAAAACTACTGGCCCTTTCGGAAATAGTCTGCGGAGCATGGACTGAGGTCTCACCCGAGGTAGTATGGGGGGGTGTTGGAACCAGGTTTCCACACCCTAGGGATGTCTTGATGAGATCTAGAATCATCGCGAACCAATCCTGCACGCTTGTGTTGCTCCATGCAACTGTCTGACCTTCGCGTAGCTCTGTACTAAGCGCGACGAAGCATCACCTAGATCTGTTACCCTTTCGGTGTTATTATTATAGATATGACTTAATTTTGTGGCCCCAACATTCTTATCTATTCATTTAACATTTATTAACCAGTGCGCGCAATCACAAATTGTAAAGAGGTGCATAAACATATAACATAATCATAAACAAACAAAGCTGCGACTAGATGCACAATATTTCATAATCAACTTAGCTTTTATTAACTTCCTATTCCAGCACAATCTAATTCCACCCTGTGCACTCAGCTGCAGGGGTCCGTACACACAGCTGCGGACTTTATCAGGCCTTTGTGCACACAGCTGCAAAGCCTATTCTTACTACTACCGACCATGACTTAGACTTACAGACTCAGAGCAAATTTCGCATTCAGAAACCCATATCACTTTTGATCCGAACAAAAAACTGCTTTCTACCCTTAGAGCCTCACTCTATTAGGCCGAAACATTCTATATTAAATTACAATATTTTAGGGTGGACAACCCTAGACTCTCGTGCTTCGCGCCCGCATTTTGCGGGGTCTTACATTACTTTCGACCAAAATTCAGGCTACAAGCCCCAAAAACCCTCTATGGGGGGATCTGCTACCCAACAAGCCCCCAACACAATCATCATGACTCGTCCCGAATCACTCGGCTGGTGCGGTGATCTTCGCATAAAGTTCATCCAGCAATATTTGTGTTTCGCTTACGTCCATAGCACATTCTTCCACTGTCTCAGTACCTATTGTGCGTGTATTTCCGATGCTTCGTTGTCAGGTGCAATTCCTTGCTTGAGTGCATATACGCCCTGCATCTGTGCTAGCTTCCCCTCGATCAGTGGGAGATCTGTGAGATCGATTCTAGTGGTGAAAGAAGATGACGAGCAATGGAAAGATAGAGATCGAGAAATTTAATGGTCAGAGTTTTGAGTTGTGGAAACTCAAGATGGGGGATCTCTTGGTGGATAAAGATCAGTGGATCGCGGTAGATCTAGGTACTAAACCAATGAGAGTGTCCGATGAAGAATGGAAGAAGTTGGATCGAAAGGCAAAGGGCACAATAAAATTGTGTGTCTCAGATTCAATATTGCTAAATGTGTCAGGGGAAGCTACAAC
>APFE031575834.1:8270-25410 GCA_000404065.3 Pinus taeda | reverse complement strand
ACACATGTTTCTACAACCTTTGCATCCAAGGGACACTCCCTTAGAGCATGTTTCTTTCTACACTTTGGGCAAAAGATAGCTAAAGCTTGAGCTTCTGCTTGTTGTTTATTATGGATCTTAAGAGTGTTTAGTTGCTCACTAAGACTTCCTAAGATATCAGTTTTGAATTCATCAAGCATATTGCCTATCTCAGCCCTACTTACTGATCCAGTTGCAGATTTGTTTGCTCTGAGGAGAGAAGGATCTCTAGGCCCTTTTTGGGTTTTAGATTTCCCCCTTGAGAGATGGACATATAGCTCTGCTATATCATGAAGTGGAAGTTGAGATATGTCTCCTTTTCCCATCATGTTCAAAATATCTATCCATTCATCTCTAATGGATTTTAATAGAAGGCCTTTCAAGGTCTCCTCATCTAAGTTATTCATTTTTACTCTTTTCAGGTTGTATTGAAATCTTTCAAGTAAATCCTCCAAGTTTTCATCTTCTCTTTGCACCATTTTGAATACCTCATCCTTATGATTGGTGGGCATACAATAGTCTAGGTACCTATCCAAAAATGTTTGTTTCATATCATTCCAAGTCCTAATGGATTTAGTGAGTAATCCCATGAACCATTTCAAGGATGCTCCTTTCAATGTTGAAGGAAACAGTTTGAGTTTTTGAGAATCTTCTAGTTAATCATAAGTTCAACACACGACCTCAAACTCAAATAGAAATGTTTCAGGGTCCTCATTTCTTAACCCATGGAAGTTTGGGAGGACAGATGGTGAGATGTTTTTCATTGTGGCTCAGGAGTCCTCATCAACTATAGGAAATCTGAATGAGTTATCTCCATCCCTATTTCCACTAGTGTTACCTCTACCTCCTCCATTATTTCCTCCTCCTCCTATACCTCTACCTCTACCAAATCCGTTTGCTCCTTCTTTTGTCATGGTAGTTTCCCCGGAGACTTCAAAGTCCTCTGGTTCCTCTACTAAGGGTGAATGAGGAGGAATTTCTCCCTCTCCTTCCTCAGGTGATTCTACTTCTTCAATTACAATTTGTCTCCCTGTAGAAGGAAGGAAATGATCTCTTCCTAATTCAGATTCGATGGATGGTGTGGGATAGTCAACTACTGCCTCTTGAATTCAAGGAATCCTAGGGCTAGGAGTGTAAGTTGGAGATGATGGAGGTGTCTCTTATCTATTCCTTGAAGTAGACGGAGTTGTAAAAATCGAACTCTTGGCTCTAGCTAAAAACCTTCCCCTAGAATCTCTTGCTCTATGCATGTCATTTTTTTTTATTATTTTTCTTCAAATCAGGCTAATAATTCTCTTTCTGATCTTCCAGGTCACTCTAGGTGCAAGAAGAGAGCATACTCAAGAAACTATTAAACCAATAACTTTCTCTTTTCTGATCCTCCAGATCACACTAAGTGCAAGAGGAGAGCATACTTTGAGAGGTTATCAATTTTCCTTCCTTAAAATTTTCTTGTTTTTTTTATAGAAATTGGCTACCTAATTTCACTTCCCCGGAAACGGCACCAAAATTTTTGGTCAATTTAGTGTGATCTAAATTGCTAATTAAAATGTCAATCCGGGGTTCGTAAACTGACGAAGTGAAGTGTACTATATGTACTAGATAACCATTTCCTTAGTCTTTGGTCGTTTTTGAGTTTTTTTTAGTTTGTTTTTGGATTTATTTTTCCCTAATGTGTGATGGCGAGGATGAAAGTGAAGTATGGAGTGTAGATGGTGATGGTTTCTACAATGATTTTCTCAAACTTGAAAGTGCTCAAAAGAAAGCTTTAAAACAACTAAACTTCAATCAATTCTTAAGGGGAAATAAATGCATCAAACAATGAACTAATGACAATGGCCTAGTATCCTTGCTGCTGAATGAAAAGAAAGTAAAAACTAAAAGCAACTCAAACTAAAAGCAAAGAAAATAATTCACACTACTTATAATCTTCAGATCCTTTACCCTTCAGCTCAATCTACCTTGTGGGAAGTAATCATGAACAAGTCAAGCAATATGATATCTAAATGGCAAGAAATTAAATTGCATAAAAGAAACTAGTCACACTACTTTAACTCTTCTAATCCTTTACCCTTCAACTCAATCTACCTTGTGGGAAGAAATCATGAACAATTCAAGCAATATGATATCTAAATGGCAAGAAATTAAATTGCATAAAAGAAACTAGTCACACTACTTGAACTCTTCTGGTCCTTTACCCTTTGGCTCAATCTACCTTGTGGGAAGCAACCATGAATAAGTTTAAGAAATATGATAACTAAATCACACTACAGTTAGTAATATTCTGATTTCTTGCTAATAGAGTCACTTGACTATAGAAAGAAACCATAAACTGGTGAGTAGTATGATATCTAAATAACAGAAAAATAAATAAGCAAATCACAACTTGCAAAGGACAATGCTGAAATTAAACTTCAGAAAATGAAAGTTAGCAGGAAGGACAAGATGATCTCATATGCCAATAGTTATCAAAAAGATGAAAATTTGCCCGGGCTGCCTAAGAAAACCTACAGAAAAGCACTGATCAGTGGAAAACTATAAGAAAACGGAGGTGAAAATATAAACAACAGTGAGTTAAGAAACAATGTGTTATGTAGAAGCTAATGATAAAAAAAACAAAAACATAATAAAACTAAATGGAAACTTTACAAGGCTTCAGCGCGCAGGGGCCCTCTGCTACTTCAGCCAGTCAACAAGTAGTCACACCAATAATCTCAGAAAAGTCTTCTCATATATTTAAAACAACAAGATATAAAACAGTGGGGTGATAACTAACAGTTCAGAATTCACATAGATAACAGTTCAGAATTCACATATCCCAAAAAAAGCTTCTTTATAGCGTTCATCGATGCGTTATTTATAATGCCAAAATGCTAAAACTAGCCAACTAACTCCTACGCTATTAACTGTGTTGCCAAAGACACATAGATCCCTTCAGCCGAGATCTAGTGTAACTGTCATCATGTCTATTAAATCTCTGGAGTGGTAGCTATTGGATTCAGGTTACGGGAATGATCTCTAGGTGTGCTGGTGTCTTCGTGAGTTGAGGACTGTGCCACGTAATGTTCACGTGCTCAAAACAGATACGTGCCACCGCTGAACTCCTTGGTTGGCTTTGTCTTTGACCTTCATTAACCGTGACCTTCCATGGATGATTTGGCTGATTTGAAGGGACACGTTCCATGTATCCGTCACCTAGAGCTTGCCCATGTAGCTCATTTCTTCATAGGACACCTGTAGCACAACTTTTAACAAAATAGCTGCGGAATCTTGTGCTGGCTACGGAAACCTGTGCTGGCTGCGGAAACTAAGTTTCCGCAGCTGCATGAACAAAAAACTAAACCAAACAACAGTCATAAGCATAGTCTAGAAAACCATATAAAAATTTATTTTTAGACTATAATGCAATGATTTAACAACTGGGTGGATGAAGTAAGTGGAAAAAGAAGGCTGAGAGGGTGTATAGGAAGGTGTAGGTTTGAGGCTCAACACCCCTCATCACAAAGGTTGGATCCTCAATCAAGATGGAGGCTAGAGCATGTTAGAGCCTGCTCATCACAGGGGTGGGAGCCTCAATAAGGCTGTAGCCTATAGTGAGTCGCTTCTTGCATTCTTTCAAGGATGGTGTTTCAATTAGGTTGCATCCTATGATATTGTTCACTTGCATATCTTGGGGGTAGTTTCCTCCAACAAGTTGTAGCCTACATTATGTAATGAATTGAAGATAAGAGGAAGAATATTTAAGGTTTTCTCCAATATGGGTTTCCACATAAAAGCTTTAGTCTCTTTGTGATGTGATGGCTTCTTGATATGTTATTGAAATGCTGATAGTTTGATGATGCATTATTATCGTGAATGATATAATTCTTATGATTTATTGCTCTTGATTATAAAAGTTTGATAAATGATAGAATTGACCTCACAGTGATTCAATTCCTCTCTCAGAGTAACCTTTGGGCCAAGAACTAGAATAAGAGCAGGTTACCTTCAGAATGGCTAACTACTCGAAGGTCAAAGATCAAGGAAAATTGGCCACAATAAGAGCAGTGGGAAATCCCCCTATGTTTTATGGAACCAAATATGCATTTTAGAAGACAAGGATGGATACATATCTCATCTCATTGGGAGCATATGTTTGGGCAATTGTGGAGACCAAATATAAAGTCCCTAATACTATTATGATAGATGCAACAAAGAAGGCTATATACACCTATATTGCACAAGCTAACCATGCTATCTTAAGTGGCTTGGATCAATCATAATTTGTCAAAGTAATGTAACAGAAGTAAACTCATGAAGTATGGAATAAGCACAAAACTTATTACTAGGGTGATGTAAAAGTTAAAGAAGTTAGGTTACAATCTCTCAGGGGAAAATTTGAAAGTTTGAAGATGGAAGAAGATGAGGAAATTGCTTCAAATTTTTGTCGAGTGGAAAATATAATCAACTCCATTTTAGGTCTCAATGAAGAATTCTCAGATATATATGTTGTTATAAATGTATTGAGATCACTTCCATCAAGTTCCAATCCCAAAGTATAAGCCCTTGAGGAATTATCATAAGCAGACAAAATGTTCGTGGATAAAATTCATGGAAATCTCTCTACATATGAGTTAAGAATCAAGGAAGACAATCGGGAGTCGAGGAAGTATCTTTCAGGAAGCAAAAGAAGAGAAAAATAAAAAGAATGAAGAAGACTCTAACTCTGATGGATAATAAACCAAGTTTTTCCAAAAGCTGAAAAGAGGAATTGGCAAGTTCAAAGGTAAGCTTCCTTTCAAATGTTTTGAATGTGGAAGCATAGGGCACCATGCATCTAAATGTCCTTATGCTAAGATGAATGATAGTGATCATGAGTCAATATTTAAATCCAAGCATGAAAATAAAAAGCAAGCTACTAGGAAAAATTATTTCTATTTCGAAGAATAAAGTGACAGTGAAAGCAAATAAAGTGTGACTGATGAAGAAAGGGGTGAAATATTATGCGTTACTGAAGCCGAAGAACTTGAAGTAGGAATTGATTACAAGGGAGAACTTACATTGCATTGAAGGAAATAAGAATTACTAGAAAGAAGGAAGGCTAGTTGATGCAACAACTCCAAGATAAAAGCATAAATGAAAACACCATTCTTGCTCTCAAATTTGAATTAGAGGAAGAAAAAAGCGTAGAGTTTCTATTCGAACAACTAAATGAGATGGAAGAAATTGAAAGACTAGAAGAGGAAGTCATCCTATTAAGAGAAGAATTGGAACAACTCAATTAAAAGTTTAACAAAGGGACTGACTCCCTAAAGTCACATACTTAGCATGAAAAGGTACCAACTTATTAAGACATGCATATCAAGAAAATCATGATGCATGTGAAAACAATGGCCCCCAAATATCCCCAAATGAAGAACACTCCAAGAATACTGATCAAACATTCATAGCATCCAACAATATCTCTCTTGAATATCCAAAGAAAAAGGTGCACCAACTAAGGGATGTTCATTTAGATGACACTCAAGGTAATTATAGGAAGGGAAAAAATACAAATCAAGAGAAATGATCCACAAGCAAAAATAATGTAGGTATTGAAAATAAGTCAATGATATGGCTCATCAGAAAGCGTTCACAAGCATAAATGAAGCAGGCATTGAATATCAGCAAATGAATACACTCAAGCAGGTATTGATCAACAAGGGATCATGGCTCCTTCAAAAGCTAACTTCAGAAGGTCGATATCTCCTTTTATGTCTAGGTATCAAAATGAATTCTTTGGTTATTGTTTCTCATGCACAAAGTTTGGGCACAAAGCGCAGGATTGCAGTACCTATGATGTGGTCAAGTATAGAGGATATGATCAAGTACCTAGATGGAGGCACATGGACCAAAGCAAAATAATTCACCAACCATTTCCGCAAATATTAAAACCAAATGTTGATCATGATATATGCCATAACGAAGGTCATATAACACGATATTGCAGACTCAAATCTAGATGGTACAACAAAGAAGGAGTTTCTATCAATGCTAATAGATGGAGAAGAGGTTAAATAGGTCCTCAAACATGCCTGACTTCTTAGATCTAATCACTTGGTGAATTATTCTTCAATACCATCATTTTTTGAATGGAAATTTGGAGAAGCAACTCTATGTATGAAGGCAATATATGGACTATAACTCTTACATTGATTAGCTTGAATTGATGATAATGTCTCACTTTTAAATAAAGGATAAGTGAATATGGTAGCATTTGTGGTTGATCTATAGGAAAATGTCTTGATGATGATATCTAGATGTAAAGAAATGATAAGTGAAGAAAACATGTTTCAGGGGCAATTAGAAAATGTAGTGATGACATGTAGTTATATATGAAGGAAGCATGGTCTTAAGGGAATATTTTTTGAAGACCAATCATGAGTAGTAGGAGACATAGATTAGGTTCATAGGAAAGCACATGAGCTTAGGGGGATACTCTATCAATAGAAAAATGAAGAAAGGATGAATCAATTAGGTCCACAGGATCATCCAGGAACATGTTATGGAATCTTTGATAAAAACTTATGCAAGTTCATCAGTATGATAGTTTTAATAGATATTTGTGTCCCTTTTCCACTAATGTCAATGGGGGAGTGATTGCAGACATTGGGAAAAACATTGAATTTGAATAAGGAAGGAATTTGAGATGGGAGAGTTTACAAAAGGGTGGATTTGACATATGGGGAGTTTTTTTATTTTCTTGACATCAAATTACCATAAATGTCTAATGGTATTTCCATCAATGACAAAGGGGGATATTGCTGCACATAGTATTGTCAATTTTGGGTGTGGAGCATGATTATCTTCTTTATTCAGAGGTATCGCCGCATTGGACCCCAATGCATAATGGGGCGGAAACGCTACCTATTTGTTCGCCACCAGGGGGGTGATGACGATTTTTATGAGCCCCCCCTGGCGGGGTTTCGGGGGCAGCACCCCCGAAGCTAAAAATAGATGTAAAATTTCCTTGTAAAATAGTATAATTTCGTAGTCAATCTGAGGAGTTCATTAGGTAGTTGATCTGACAGTAGAAGTTATGTTTAATTTAGGGTTTTTTTTCCCTAAAAGGCAACCCCTCTCTATATAGGAGGGTATTGTATTGTGACTGTGTATATGTGTATTCTGAGCGAGAAAGACAGAGGAGTTTGTGTGAGAGCAAAGAGGAAATTACAGTGGATCTGTTGTAGGTTGTATCTCTTCATGTTGCTGGATAATATAAAAGTAAGGACTGGCTATTTATCCGTGGACGTAGCCCAAATTGGGTGAACCACATATATCTGTGTCTCTCTTTTGTTTTATGCATTTTTTGTGTTTGTGTTTCTGCAATATTTTATGTGTTCCATTGCTCTGTAATATATAATTTTCTAATAGTCAATGATGTCAAAGGATATGTATGATACATTAATAGTATCATTCATGATTCCTATGAAAGAAGCAAGACACTTTATGATGCAATATGGATGATATATCTCTTACGAGTTCTCACAAGTGAAGTTGAAGTTAGCCCCAAGGGTTAGCTCAGTTGGTCAAAAAACCGTGCCTCGCCATTGGGAGGTCACAGGGTTGAATCCAGTCGAAGCCCTTGGGGTCATGTCTTGTAGTAGGCCGAGGGGCGATTTAGCCTAGCTATCGCCCAGATTTTTCCGTGGACGTAGCGATCACTCATTGACCACAGTGCTCGTGAACCACATGCAAAAAAAAAAAGTGAAGTTGAAGTTACTTAAAGTTATTTAAGTTTTAGATGTAGTTGTGATGTGAAAATGATCCTATAAAAATGCTATTGCGTAGATCTCATAGATACCTTTCTAATGGTTTTCCCTGCTCTACAAAATTCCTCCCATATGAGAATTTATGGCCCTTTGAAAATAAACATTAGTGGAAGGGTCAAACTATAGGAAAAAACCCAAATTATTAATGTGTTAAATAATGCACACCTTTCGGGTGCATTTACCATTCATTGACCAGGTCAATGGTGGGTCTCAACAAAACATGCATGATCATTAATTGTGTTAAAGAGTGTGCACCTTCTCTTTAGTTAGATGACTCACGATCAATATGGCTAAAATAGATGGATGTGGGAAAGACTTGCATGACATTTAACAGCTATTGATGACCTAATAGGATTATGACACATATTGCATTAATGGATTAATCCATTTCCGACGCTTGATGTAGTCTCATTGGCCGGATATGGTGAGGTAGACGTGTGACCATAGGGTGTAAAGTGGCAACAATTATAGTGTGGCATGACACATGGCATAGCCAGAGGCCACTATGTGGCAAGTTTTATTTAGCATGTTGTGACTGGTGAAGGGCTAAAGAAGGTGACACGTGGCACCCTCATATATTTCGACATATCTCATTGACATCAATAAGAAAATTCCCAATGACCCTTAGGACAAAGTCACATGGGGCGATCACATGGTTGGATTGGACCAAGTCTATGAATTGACAGGACACAGTCACAAACAAGATTCAACTTTGGTCATATGATAAGGTCAACCAACTATAAAAGATTTTACAAACTACAAAAAATTTGCAATGGGATGTCAGCTCCATTGAGCCCCGAGTGACAAAGTTAACTATAAATAAGCCCATAAATCAAAGGAAATGAAAAATAAAATCTCCAATGAAAATCTATTCTGATATGATAGAGCATAATGTCTAATATCAAAAGCACATTTTTTTTTTTAAAGGTCATGGTTCATTTTGGTGGATAGTTTTATGGCTATTTGATTTGTATAATCATTGTTTTAATTCTATGACTTATAACTGCATACTATGAGGGCAAGGCCAGGGAGTGGAAATGACCTGTGTAGAAGGACGTGGATCGATGATGTATGATGCACATATTGAGTCCTTTTCTACCAAGGCATAGAGCTGGTAACAATCACCAACTTTTGGTAGAACATTCCATAGTTACATAGTTAAAACTATATACGAATAGGCTACGAGCTTGCTCCTTGTTGCATTGAAGGCACATGAGAATAACCTATGGGCCTTCCCCTCTTTGCACTAAAGGAACATGTGATAGGCTATCGACCTACCCCTTGTTGCATTGAAGACACGTGCAAATAGGTTACGGGACTTGCCCCTCATTGTGTTCAAACTATGTGAATAGAATTCAAGACCTTCCCCTCATTACATTAAAAGCACATTATTCAAACCATACGTGCTTTAGTTGAATGCCATCATAAGTGGCATCAAATACATGATGAAAACAGATTCTAAGAAGGAGATTGAGTGTCTAGATTGTTGAATTAATAGAAGTAGAGTATGGGAAATAATATGACAACTAGTTGTAGTTAATCATATGATAGTTTTTGGTAGTATTTATGGTAGTTGTTTGCAGGTTATAATACTAATTATAGTGACAATGGTGACACGTTATTGAAGTGGAAGTGGTTGTAGGTTGTGGCAGTGATTGTGGACAATGCAACAACAAATATTACATGTTATAGATAATGATACTTATGATTTAGTGACATATGATGAAAATGGATTCAATTTGAAAATGATATGAAATTGAGGTTCACAAGGAGTTGAAGAAGGATGTTGGAGGCTCAATTAGTTTGGAACCTAAAGCAGGTTAGAGCTCACTCATCACATAGGCTGGAGCCTAGAGTAGGTTGGAGCCCATTCATCATAGAGGTTTGCGCCTTAATCAGGTTGGAGCCTAAAGCATGTTGGAGCCCGCTCATCATATAGGTTGGAGCCTCAATAAGGTTGTAGCCTACAATGAGCAGTTGCTTGCATTCTTTCGAGTTTGGTGCCTCAATAAGGTTGTATACAACCATAAGTGGCAACTTGTATACCTTGTGGGTAGTTGCCTCTAATAGGTCATTGGCCTGCAAATTTATGTAATGAATTTAAGATAATAATAAGAATATTTTTGGTTTTCTACTGTATGTGTTTCCATGTAAAAGGTTATGCCTCTTTGTGATGTGATGGCTTCTTTATATGTTATTGATATGATGATAGTTTGATGATGAATTATTATGGTTAATGATATAATAATTATGATTTATTTTCTATTGATTATAAAATGTTGAGAAATAATATTATTGACCTCACATTGATTCACTCCCCCCTCTCAGTGTGACCTTTAAGCCAACAAGTGGAATCAAAGTAGGTTACCTTTAGAAAAACTAACTACTAGAATGTCAAATATCAAGGAAAAATGGCCACAACCAGAGTAGTGGGAAAGGCCCATATGTTTTATGGAACCAACTAAGAATTTTGGAAGAAAAGTATGGAGACATATCTCATCTCATTGGGAGAATACGTTTGGGCAGTTGTGGAGACCACCTTCTTGAAAGATTGATGATTTATCTTATCCCCCCCCCCACACGTGGGAATAAATTTTTAGATAAAGGGGAGTTAAATTATAATTTGGATGAGATTGCTGCTATTTAGGCGAGCTATTTAAACCATCCTTTTTGTACAAAAGACATTTTTCCCTATGATTGAATGAATTCAAAGAGTGAGTGCTAGAGGTTTCATGCCTTACAGTTACCTTTCATGGTGCTGGAGGTTGTTGTTTGTTATTTTGTTGATGCCTTCAACATGTTGCATTGTGGACAATTAATCCTATAGCTTCTCAAGACCCTTTCATCAAATTTGGAGCTACTGGAGTGTGTGGTTGTTGACATTATGACAAATGTGTTGTCCTTTATGGCAACCTACTCAATAAAGATGTCGACATGATGGTAGTAGGATGAGTATTTAGTCCAGTACAAATTGAATATCAGTTCAGATATAGAGGAATGATAAATATAAGGTTTGAAGAAGTATATGTGGGTTCTATGAAGAAAATCCATGTACATACATGAGTATGGTGAAGCAAAGTCAAGTACAGTTTCTGCACCATAATATTCTTAATACCAAGGGTCTTTACCATAGTATTGGCCCATAATAATGAGTGTGAAAACATATATTTGATCTCGTCAAAGAATACCATCAACATAAATACGAAATTGGCCTAAGGTATTGGCTGAGGCCTAAGCTATATAAGGATATGGAGATCAAAGTGCTAAGTGTGCATGATTTGGTTTATTGATGAATTGTTTGATCCAAAATAAGTGTGCACCCAAGAGTGTGATGATCGATCAGATCTTATAGATATGAAATGACTACAGATTGAATAATTTGCTTATGGGTTGACAAATTTGTGATGATGATGTTATGATGTGTGCCTTTTCTAGTGTTTGCCGAGATTTGGGTCTGATTGATGATTTGTTGTGTAGCGAAGGTATCATTGAGTATTTATAGATCTATATGAAAATTTTCTTTAGAAAGTTTGTGTACATACACAAATCGGCTTTTGGGTAGTGACATATAAATTTTGCAGTATGGATAGATTTGTACGCGGGTATGCTTCTTGAAAGGAATGTACATACACATAAGTGTCTTATAAGGGTCGCGTACATATGCTAGGGTTTTGTTGTATATGATGTCTGATCAGTCTTGTTGTGTTTGCTGTTGTCTGTCAATGAAGTCTTCAATGACGATATGTGTTTGACAGTGTTGATTGATGTTGAATTGATTATGTTATGAAATGTTAAATAGTAATGATGCTGCTATCTGTAGTTGGTTCAGAGATATGTGACAAGGTCAACATGTGTTTCATTGATTGATTTCAGTACAATGATTTAGTTTTAGGGTTAATTTTTTTTGAGATCTGTATGCAGGTTATCTAAAAATAAAGTGCGTATATACGCATGTTTGTTTCATAATAATACCATATATATTCTGACATAAGGTTGCCCAGGGTTTGCAGTGACAAGATCTGGTTTTTGTGATGAACAATAGGTGGTTGACATTTTGATGAAGAATATATAGTGAATTTAAATGATCTAGTTTCTTTGGTTGTTTGAGATTCAGTATTTGGTTTATTAAATGATTTGGTGATTAAGTTGATTCAATTATTTGATATAGTGTTCGTTGCAGTATTGATATTTTGAATGGATCCATTTTGAAATATTCTGAAAGGTGATCCAAAAAGAATAAAGGATAAGGGGGTTGTAGCTCCCTTCCACTAGGAGGTGGAAAATGAGAGAAGGTTGTATCCTTCTACAGGTGGTTGCCTACGTACTGGTATGAATCTGTGCCAATACAAGTACTGTAAGAAATTTGTTTTCATAATAAAATAATAAAACAAAGGCAACAAAAACGATGGTTTTTTCCGGCCACATTGGGTTTCCACCTAAAAATCTTGGTGTTCATGTGGTGCTTGTGTGTGATGACTTATTCTGTTCTTATTGCACATGATTACTATTTAATTAATGTCTATTGAAGTATTGATATATTGGTTCAAGTTAAACATATGATGAATTAACTTAAATAGTTAGTGAACTGGATATACACTACTTGTCTTCATCATAGTCACATACATATGCAAGTTTACTTCATAACAATCACATACAAAAATTTGAATAAGAAAAAGTAAAGCTTAAGTAGTTTAAAATACTGATTCCACCGCCCCCCCCCCCCAACCCTTTAGTATTTTTCTAACCTATTGTCTACTTCAAGAAAAAAATTTCTAATCTAGAACTTGGGCCAATATGGTTTATGTAGTTTGCTATAGAACTATGTAGTCTTAGGTAGTAGATAGAAAGGCCCCTCATGCTAATTGAAAAAACCTTTTGAAGTGGTAGGGTGGCTTTGAAATGGAGGTGGTGGTGATCGAGAGGGTTTTTGTTGTGATTGTGATGGAAAAAACGAAGGAAGTGGGTTGCTACAAGGTGAAAGGAGGTGAACATCAGGGGAGAAGCTAGGTTGTGATATATGTTGATGAAAACATAGTTCATGGGATTCCCCTAGTGTCATTTTTCAGACTAGATCCTGAAAATTTCCTTTATATATAAATTTTTCTTCAAACTAGCCTTTCTTGTAGCAATACAAGACTTTCCTATAATTGTTAAGGGAAAATGTAGAAAATACATGCAAAGGAGATGGTATGTGACGGTTGATGTTGTGGGTGATGAAGGTAAATGGGAGATGGTATAGGGATGTGATTTGGCCCCCCTTGAAGTGATAAAGTTGATGATTTGGACCCTAATGTAGACTGATATGTTTGACCCAATTTGTTGTGTCCTGGAAGTACCTGCACATAAATCAATTTGAGACAAAAAATACTCCTGTTGTTCTTTCATTTTATCTCTTTTTTTGGGTGGGATTATTGTTTGCATCATGGAGGTTTTCATCCAATGAGCATGCTTTAGGTGCCTTGGAAGAGGTTTTCAACTAGAGCTCTTATTTTTTTAATTTTTCTCCAAACTTACCAACTGCCTCATGGTGGTTTTCAACTGGTGATTCTGCCTTTAGTGCCTCAAAGGGGTTTTTCACTTGAGGTTAAATTTTCTTTTTCTTTTTCCCGTTTCTATTTTTTCTTACTGATTAGGGACTAAATGGATTGGGAGTTCTAATGCTCTCAATCGGATTAAATTCCTTACTTACTAAATGTGTATACTCAACCCTGTACAGGGGCTTCTTGTAATTCTTCAAATGGTATCCATTCACTAGAAGTGGTATCCGTTCCTCAGTTGTAGTCCTGATTTTAACAAAGGCATTATCATAACATTTGTCCACCAGATAAGGGCCTAGATTGTTACACATTATTTTGTCACACTTATGAAAAATGATGTTGTACCTCTATCCTTTTCCACCCGAAGCATAATTTCCATCAACCCTTGAAGAAGATGGAAGAAAAACCTTACATAGGAAGATAAGAATCTTATGAAAATACTTTTAAAAAGCCCTAATTTTAAAGGGTGTCATAGGTGGGAATGTAATTATCTATGACGCTAATAGGTTGCTGCACTATTTATAACTCTTGTCCTATGACACTATCACACTTTTTCAGTTCATAGGGCACGACACTATTTTAACAAAGGTAAAAATAAAAAGATTATGAGAAGCTTCTATTATAGAAGCCTTGTGGATGATATCTCCTCCAATCAGTTTGGGTCTGGCTTGACCTCCCTAACTTGTTGGATCTCAACCACCATCCCTCATCCTCCTCCTATGCCTTCCTGAGTCTACAAATACAACCATCTTCCATTGAGATGGCTAGTTAGCAAATCTCAATAAATCTTGGTGAAACTCTACTCAAATACCCAACTTTTGACTACAAGGATTTTGAAGGCAAGGTATTGGAAGGAAGGAACAAACTAGAACTGGACTTACAACATCAAGACTTAGGTTATAACCACTTCCTTTATGATTAATAATACATTGATACATGTATTTCCCATAAATATTATCTTCTTTTGATGGTTTTTATTACAAAACTGCTTGATCATATGTATAGGTCTCTTTCAAATCATATTTGTGTATTGGTGCTTTGATCTCTTGTTTTTTTATGCTATATATAGGTTTCTTCTCTGTGAAGACTAAAGACAAAGCTAGGAGTTAAGATTAGAAGCAACTAGCAAGGACAAGCATCAATTAACAAGGTACAAAACACTCATCTTATTGTTCATCTACTATTTGATCATGATAGACATATGGAAATTTTTCTATTAGTATGTTTTGTTCTAGGTCTAGGTACCAAGTCTAGGGAGATCGCTTTTATCTGCAAGAGGTCTTTATCCATCAAACATAACCATCTGGTCATGATTTTTCCCTTAAAATTATTAAACCTAGAGTTAGATAAGAGGGCCTAGTCACCGTCTTGAAAGGCTCTGGTTTTAATGTATTTGTGATGCCTAAATTTTCTATACAACTGGAACACCTTAGTGTGTAACAATGCCTGCATTCTATACTCATCTAATTCATTTAATTGTTGTATCCTATCATCTTGTTCTTTGGTCAAATCAATGTCAAGCTAGGTTTCCATCCTTAGTTTGTCGTACTCAAATTCAATTGGAAATAAAGCCTTATTCCCGTAGACTAACTCATACGGTGAGAAACCAATGGTGGTTTTCCAAGTAGTGTTGTAGGCCCAAGTGGCATCAACAAGCCTTTCTACCCAGTGCTTTTATCTGCCAATGATCACTTTGGTAAGAGTGCTCTCTAATACCATGTTAGTGACTTCTACTTGCCCATTTTCTTGGGGTTTGTATGGAGTGGACTTCCAATGGTGAATGTGGTGTTGATTCATTATCCCTTCAATAAGATATGAGGTGAACTAGGATCCTTGATCTTTCATTAGTTCGCTTGCAAAACTAAACTTGTAGAAGATATTTTCCCTTAAGAATTCAACCACTTTTTGTTTTGTTGTTTCTGTCACTTCAACCAATTTGGTTAGGTAATCAGTGCATACAATGATGTATTTCTTCTATCCATATGGGGGATTAATGGGACCAATGAATTCCATGCCCCATTTATCAAATGGCTTAAAAGACACTTGAGGTTGAAGGGGAATTTCATCCTTCCTAGTAGGATTTCCCATCCTTTGGCAGTCATCACATTGTGTAGTGTATCTCTGGGCATCTTTGTGAAGGGTTGACCAAAAGTATCATGCTTGGAAGATTTTGTAAGATGTACTCCTTGAAAAAAAGTGACCCTTGCAAGGTCCATCAGGGCAAGTTGAGAGGATTTCATAGACTTCATCCTCCCTCATACATCTTCTTAGGATTTGATTAGGGCCAAACTTGAAGAGGTTTCCCCAAATACAAGTATAGGAGGCACTTTTTCTGACAATATTACTCTTCTCCTTTGCAAATAGGTGAGGAGGGAATCACCTAGTAGCTAGATAGTTGGTAATGTTGCCAAACCATGGAGAAAGAAGTGATGTGGCAAAAATATGCTCATTTGGGAGATGTTCATCTACCACTTCTTCATCTACAAACAAGGTTAGCCTTGACAGGAAATCCACAACAACATTATCTTTTCTTGGTTTGTGAATGATAGTTATGTCAAATTGTTGCAACAACAATAACCACCTAATTATGCGAGCACTCACAAATGGTTTATTAATTAAATGTTTGATAGTTGCATGGGATTATGCATGAAGACTTGATAAATAGTGATGTAATGTGTAAATTTATTTAAAGAATGTACAATTATAAGGAACTCTTTTTAATTATTGTATAGTTTATTTCAACCTTGAGCATATTTTTTCTATCGAAATAAATTGCATAGGGGAGTTTACCTTCAAATTGTCCTAGAGATGCCCCCATTTCCATGTCTAATATATATGTATAAATGTAAAAGGGAAAGTTTTAATTTGGACCTCTAAGGATAGGTGCAATCATTAATTTTCCTTTTATACTCTTGAATGCTTCTTGACATGGATTTGTTGAACAAAAATCAACATCTTTGGTCAACAATGAAAATAAAGGAGAAACAATTTTACTAAAATATTTTATAAATCTTTGATAATATCCTATAAGACCTAAGAAGCTTCTAGCATATTTTTTTATTTTATTTTTGGGAACATGAACATTCTTATTGATGGAAATTTTACTAAGGTCCACTTGGATTCCTTTTGAGGAGAGTAGATGTCTTGGAACAATTCCCTCATTCATTAGAAATAGGCACTTTTCATGGCTTAAGGGGAGGTTCATCTCTGCACACCTTTGCAAGACCTTGCTTAGGTTTGAGAGAGCCTATTAGAAATCATCCCCATAGGGTGTGAAGTCATCCATGTATAGTTCTACCAAATCATGCACAAGATTAGAGAATATACTAAGCACAACCCTTGGGAAGGTGGCAGGGGAATTGCACAATCCAAATGGGAGGAATTTGTAAAAAAATGTCCCCTAAGGACATGTGAAGGTGGTCTTATCCTGATCTTCAAGATGCATTTATATTTGGTTCAACCCACTAAACCTATCCAAAAAAGAAAATAACTTTTTCCCTTCAAGCACTGTTGGGTTGGTAAATCCCCTCTGCAGACAGAGGCGATCCCACTAGCCCGACAGGGGCCTAGCAACAATCATACACGCTGCACGCAAGTTCCTAATTGCATAATTTAAAGGTTGATCAGAAAGATCTACCTGGAATCCAATGCTATTTGTCGTGGAAGAAACGCCGCTCCTGTCCTTTAGCTTTGGCCGGTCACTATCCTTACATTCCACGCATGGACACCTGCACAAACAAAGAACAATCCAACACAAGCGTAAAATCCAATATCATGCAATTATATATCAGTCAA
>APFE031575830.1:6840-24973 GCA_000404065.3 Pinus taeda | reverse complement strand
TACCAAACCTCCTCTCCATACATCTTGTTATTCGTGAAGATCACCCTGTTTTGGGCCTTCCAAATATTCCAAAGAATAAATCCCAAAGAATAAATCCCAAAGTCAATGACTAGGCTTTGTTAACTATGGGATTTTTAAACGGGGATAATCTCCATGCTCAATGATTTCTCTCAGGCTGCTTGGGGACCAGTCCAGCTGGCCAAATAGGTTTCTTAATCTTTGCCATATGTTCTCCATGTGGGAGAATGTGTTAAGTAGGTGTTCCATATTTTGTTTTTCTATATGATAGATATGACACCAAGATGGGCCCTCAAAATCTTACTGCCTTAGAAGATCCCATGTGAGGAGCCTCCTATGTCCAATGAACAAAAAAAATCTAGCCACTTTGGGCCACGTTCTACCTCCCGAAACTCTTTGCCAATAAGGCTCCTTAGGAAGCTCCTTATGATTGGAAAGTAAAGTGTACACATCTTTGATGGAAACAATACCCAGGGATTCGTGTACCCAACATATTCTATCCCAATCCTTTGCAACTTGAATCTTCTTATTCTTAAAGGAATATAAAAAACCATTCCAATCCAAGGGTGATCCTTCCAAGTTCCAATCGGTTTTTTCCTTCCATGATCTTCACTGACTTCGGGGTGGCTCTACCTTCCATTAGTTTTCTACCACCCTTTCTCCTCGATTAGTCAATATAACCTTAATATCTCTCAATTCCTCACATTCATCCAACTTCGGGAACTAATTCCAATATTTGTCCCAGAATTTGGCCCTACATCCATTCCAGACCTCCTAGAACATATGTTCTCTCACAAACCCACTTTGAGCACTTGCCAAATTCCAAATTGAGGATCCTTCTCACCATGTAGGGTGTTTCATTATATCTTCCTGGCCTAATTCAGGACAATATTTTTTATGCCAGATCTATTTCCAATGCCACTAGATTTTCATGCCCGTTACTTTATTCATTAGGTTCGGGTCTCTCATACAAAGAAAGCCTCCCTATTTAGGCCAACATATTTTTTCTCGGGAAGCTACGGTCCATTTTTTCTCCTCCACCACCCCTTACCACAAGAATTTATGAAATAAGGCTACAATATCATGGTAAATGGACATGGGAGACGACAACACCAAAAGTTAATATATTGGAAGAACTTGTAGCACTAATTTAAGAAGGATGATACTAATTGGTAAGTTTAGGGCCCTGAATGTCCAATTGGTCTATCTTTCAAAATTTTTTTCCTTTACTACTGACCACAAAGACACCCACAAGGAATTACCCACCAATGGAATGCTCAGATACTTGGTCGGAAGGGATCCAATCTGGAATCCCATCATTTCTGCCAAATGTCGTTGTACCAACCTATTGGTATTGAAAAATAATATGTATGATTTATCTCCATTAATTAAGGTGCATGATGCATCTTGGAAGTCTGCAAGGACCTACTTCAGTGCTCGAGCCTCTTAAATAATAGGTTCTCCAAACATCATGGTGTCATTGGAAAATTGCTGGTGAGAGACTCGAAAATATTGATCCCACAGTCTTAAGCCCTTCAACAGAACTTGGACGATTACCTCTTTAATGTAGCGGCCGAGATCATCCTCTACCAATATAAACAAGAATGGGGATAAAGGGTCCCCTTTTTCGAAGTTTGTGGGATACTCTAAACGTTTTTTAGGGAGAACCATTGACAATGATAGAGAAAAAGGGGATAGAGATTAGGGACCAGGTCCATCTAATCCATTCCTTTAAGAACCCGCAAGTAGCCAAGACGCTGAGTAGATACCTCAAATTTAGCTGATCATAGGATTTTGAAAGGTCCATCTCGACTACCATGCCCAACGTTCTTTGCTTCTTCAAGGAGTGGACCACCTCCTGGGCTATAATCACACCATCTAAAATTTGATGCCCTTCCATGAAACTGATTTTTCTTTGATCTATGAGGTGATTCAGAAGATTCTTAAGTTGTTTGACTATAATGGATGAGATGATCTTGTAGGTAACATTACATAAAGCTATAGGTCTAAATTTTCTCACTTTATCAAATTGATTTGTTTTTGGGACTAAAGTAACAAATGTAACATTTAGGCCTAACTATACCTACTGGGACTTGCAAAATTTCTCCACCATTACATGCACCTCCTCCCTAATGAAATACCAACATGACTTGAAGAAGTATATGGTGAATCCATATGGGCCTGAGGCTTTATTAATGGGCATTTCCTTCACAACATATTCTACTTCCACTGGTTGCCAGATTTTTCTAAATGCGAAGTTGCCATCCAAAATTTGTCGGTTCTCTGCATCCCCCAATAAAATATGGTCAACTCAAGCGAGGCGGTGGACCTGGACCCGGAGTTGGAGGATATTCTCTCCATGTGGGGTAAGGAACCCACAGAAAAAAATATTCAGCACTTCTTTGGGGCCTATAAGATCTCAGAATCGCCTGGTTTTTCTCAGAAGACAAACCCCTCTCCTTTAGTCCTCGGCAGCAACTCTGTCAGGGGGTATGCCAATCCCCGTATCCTGGACGCTAGCAGCCTGGCAGATATTCGGGAAGTTGTGGAGGAAGGACCGCCATTTGGAGGTCTTCAATATGCTCAGAAGGACAAGCTAAAAACGACCCAGTTTCTGCCTCTAAAGGGATCTGTGGGCACAGCTGTGTCTGGACAATATGAGAACCTTGGAGAGGTCCCTGGCGGGGGTTCTCAGTCTGCTAGAACTCAGTTGTCGAAGGAAACTTTTTTAAAAAATCTCAGTAGTGATGCTGTGGGAAATCTGGGCGCTTCCACCGGAGTTTCGAGGGGATATCAAGAACAGACACAAGCTCCACTCCTCTCTGGGTCTCTATCTGATATTACTTTGTCCCCAGTTCTGCCTAGGACGGAGGTAGGTTCACATCCGGATCCTGCTCAAGAGGATCAGGTTGGGAAGGGCAGAGCTGGAGAAAACAGTGATCCGACTGAATGCACAAAGAGGGAAGGCGGGCGACAAAAACACAAAGGACAGATTGGTTCACAGGAGTTGGAAGGAAATCTTGTTTTAGGAATGGATATCTCCATTGAAGAAGCATTGGATGCTGCTGAAAACACACTTGTTGGAAGGGTCAGAGGGAAGCAGTTCTCGTCTTCATTCATACAAGCATGGGGAGAACAAGGTTTTGTTTCAGAAAGTCCACTTCGGTTTGAAACACAAGTTCTGGCAAAAGGCTGGTTTTCTCTCCGCTTTGAAGATAAAAGAGATGCAACATGGGTGCTGGAGCGTAACTGGAGCATTGGGACTATCCCGGTCCTGTTTAAACATTGGAATCCACTCTTTGACGCTATGAAGGAAAGAACAGATGAGTTCCCTGTATGGGTGAGAGTCCCGGGCCTTCCATCTTTTTTATGGACCGAATCGGTGTTTGAAGCAATTGGCAACAGGCTGGGCACTTTCATGGAGGCCGACAAATCCTACTTGAAAACGAAGAATCGGGTAATGGCACGTATCCTGGTGAGACTCAAACCTAGTGGTGGCCTCCCTCAAAAAATCAATTTAGAGTATAAAGAGTATCTTTTTGAACAGATCCTTGACTATGAACACCTACCATTCCGGTGTCATATCTGCCACGTTTATGGGCACCTTGCTAAGGAATGCCCTCTGCACAGTCAAAGGAATCACTTCCGCAGGAAACCTATATCCAAGGACTCTTACCTCAATCGGATCCCCCATCGCCAGGAAAGAGCTGAAATTGCAAAACAGTCAGCGGAAGTCTTTGAGAATGAGAACTGTGTAAAGGAGCCAGCAGGGGAAGAGGCACAGTTCAATGGGCAGCGCCGGGAAAATACACCACTGAGCCCAGTCCCTTTGGAGGAGATTGCCAAAGACGTAGAGGAAAATCCTCATCCCATCAGTGATCAAGAAAAGGCAGTGCGACCTGTATCTCCTTCTATACCCCCTCAAAATCCTGCGCCTGTTTTTAATTCAGTGCATGTTTCCCCTTATGTTCTTCCCCCACATTCTTCGGATCATCTTATCAGTATGGAAGCTCTTACTGTTCATCACAATTCTTCGGATACTTTGCTGTCCCTAGATCTGAATAATGAAGAGGATTGGCCCCCTCTGGTCTCCCCTCCTTCTCAAAAGCAATGCCCTTACAACCTTAGATCAATGGGGGGGAAATCTGCTCGATCTAATGTTGCTGGGGGGTTAGGGCAATCTCCTTGCTGTAGTCTTATAAAGAACAAGAGAGGTAGGAAGTCGTTCCTATCAAAGGCAAAACTGAAAGCAAAATTGGACGTGGCCGATGGAAAACAACAATCAATCCCCGGGGTTCTTAGAGCGAAGAAAACTCCAGATCAGGTTCCCAAATGATCTTGTCATCATGGAACTGCAGAGGGTTTGCCAATAAAACCAAAAAATTGGCATTGAGGGACTGGATCCAAAACTCAAAAGCGGACATTGTTTTTCTTCAAGAAACTCTAGGGAAGGGAGTTGAGGTGGAAGCTATGCTTAAGACACTGGTTCCGGGTTGGGTTTTTTCAGCCATCGACGCATCAGGTCACTCAGGGGGTCTCGCAATTGGATGCAAAGAAGGAAGAATCAAAGTTATCAATCAATGGGGTTCAAAGAATGCTCTGGGGATGGAGGTCCTCACTCCTGTCTCCCCTCGTACTTTCACCATTTTAAACATCTATGGCCCCTGCCAAGGAAGAGAATCCTTCTGGCTGGATATGATGGCCAAATCGTTTATGAAGGCCTCGATGCTGATTGTGGGAGGTGACTTGAATTTCACTATGGGTAGAGCTGAGACATGGGGACCCACAGCTAGAGAGGATCCCTTGACGGACTTTTTTCACAAACTTATTGAAGATCATCACCTTGCAGATCCTCATCCGATAAAACTCAAGGCCACTTGGCGAAATCGAAGAGTAGGGGAGGACCGGATAGCAAAGCGACTAGATCGCTTTCTCCTATCAGAGGATCTTATATCAACTACTCCTATAATCAGACAGTGGGTGGAGGAAATTGGTAATTCAGATCACTTTCCGATTTTTCTGGACTGTGCCATTCTGCCTCCAAAACCTCCGGCTCCTTTCAAATTTAACCCAGCTTGGTTGCAAGATCCCACCTTCGTTGCTATTTTCAAAAATACATGGCTGCACACGAACTCAAGCTCAAGAGAGAACAAAGGTTTTCTGTTCATGGAGAACCTTAAGAGATTAAAAAAAGCAACAGTAATCTGGGCAAAAGAAAGGCGGCTGAATCAGAACGAAGCTCTTCGTAAAATCAGGGAGGAATTGGCTTTGCTGGAGAGCCCTGAGGAGGATGGATATCAATCTCAAACTACAAAAGACAGAATTCTACAGCTGGAAAAAGGACAAAATAAAATTCTCTTAGACAAGGAAGACGAATGGAGGATAAAGAGCCGGGCAATATGGCTAAAATCGGGTGACGAAAATACCAGGTTCTTTCACAACTATGCAAAAGGAAGGAAATCAGCTAACACCATATGGAGCCTAAAAGATGAAGAAGGATCGGAGGTTAGCTCATTTACGGATCTTGCCAGCTTAGGGAAGAGGCATTTCGAAAGGATTTTTGCTGATTCAGGGGAGGCCTCTATAGCGCAGGTCCTTAGAACAGCACAGTGCTTTCCGCGGTTCGTGGAGGAGGAAGAAGCAGAGGACCTGTCTAGACCGGTCTCTAAGGAGGAAGTCGAGGCAGCAATGAAAATAATAGCTAAAGATAAAAGTCCTAGCCCGGACGGCTGGACTATTGAAATTTTTCTTTTCTTTTTTGACGTGATTGGGTCAGAAATCACTGATGTAATAGAAGAATCAAGAATGAAGGGAGAGGTCTACAGGCCTTTTAATGCCACATTTATCGCCCTCATTCCTAAGAAGGAGGATCCGGGGATCTTTGAAGATTTCAGACCGATCTCCTTGTGCAACTGTATATATAAAATCATTGCAAAAGTGATTGCCATTCGAATTTTCCCCTTCCTGTCCAGGAACATCTCATCGGAACAGTTCGGGTTTCTTGATGGTAGGCAAATCCATGAGGCAATCGGAGTCGCGCAGGAGGTCATCCATAGCGTCAGACAAAAGAAAAAGAAGGGAGCGGTCTTAAAAATAGACTTATCCAAAGCCTTTGATCGAGTTAGTTGGCTCTATCTGCGAATGATGCTGACTCATTTGGGGTTCAACTACACTTTCACTAGCTGGATTATGGGCTGTATCTCAAGTGTTAGTTTTGCAGTGCTGATCAATGGTTCTGCTTCCACTTTTTTCAATAGTCAAAGAGGTCTCAGGCAAGGATGCCCCTTATCACCGCTCTTATTTATGCTAGTGGCAGAAGGCTTAAGAAGACTGATACACAAGGCCAGAAGAGAAGGGAAAGTAAAAGGTATCGAGGTAGCAATCAATCTCTTTATCTCCCATTTATTTTTCGTCGATGATATACTGATTTTTACAAATGGCTCATCTAACGAAATTAAGGAGTATAAAAGCATTTTAGACCTCTTTTTGATAGCCACCGGGATGGAGATAAATACTAGAAAGTCTCAAATATGTGTAGCTGATCTAGCAAGGAGGGAAAGGGATAGTATATCCAATATCTTCACTTTCCCGATTCAGCCTCTGGACACTCCCTTTAAATATTTGGGTTTCTGGCTAAAGCCAGTGGCTTACAAGAAAGAGGATTGGTGTTGGCTTACTGCAAAGATTGAAGCAAGAATAAATCATTGGAGTTTCAGGTGGCTGTCCAGAGCAGGCAGATTGACACTCCTCAAATCTGTCCTGTTAGCCATCCTAGTTTACTGGGCTGCCCTCACTTGGGTACCTAAAAATGTGCTGGAGAAAATAAGAAAGATTTGTTGCAGATTTTTATGGGCAGGCATGGCGAAGGATTCTCCGTCTCTTCCATGGGTGGCTTGGGATAAGATTGCAAGGCCGAAAGAGTGGGGAGGGTGGGGAATAAAAAGACTCCCTGAATTCAGCATGTCACTGGCTGCAAAGTCTGGATGGCGGCTAATAACGAGGGAGAACCTATGGACAAAGGTTGTCAGAAGAAAGTACATAGACCCAATCCCTTTGGAAGATTGGATCAGAAGTCAGCAGAAGAATCAGAAGAACATATCAGTCATATGGAAGGCTACGCTGGAGGCTTTCACCGTGATAGAACAAGGTCTTGCCTGGAAAGTTGGAGATGGCAGCCACATCAGAATTGGAAGGGACCCGTGGGTGGGATGCAGTGAAGCTTATAATCTCTCCCCGGGACTTCTTAGGCACCTGGACAGCAAAGGCATTGTCACTCTTAATCAGGTGGAGAAAGTGGGCCTCTCTAATGTAATGGGTCAGGCTTGGAAAAACGATGTCGATCTTGGTATAAATGTCAGATGGAAGAATGAATGGGCCTCCTTCATCCAAGAACTCCACCGATCTCATGTAAGACTCAAAGAAGGAAATGACAAGCTGATTTGGGCATTGGGTAAAACTGGAGAATACCACCCCAAAGAAGGATACACTTTCCTAATGAATCAGAAAGGCTGGGATATTCCAGAGTGGTGGTCAAAAAGCCTATGGAAACTAACTAGTCCGGCAAAAGCTCGTCTCTTCCTTTGGTGCATGCTGAAAGGGAAAATACCAACATGGGATAGATTGCAAACAAGATACCTAAACGGTCCAGGACGATGCCCCTTGTGTAAATCCGAAGAAGAATCCATCGAACACCTCTTTTCATATTGCACTGTTTCCTTGAAGATCTGGGATGAGCTCACAGGTCTGCTAAATATAAAAGCTCAATGGGGTTCTGCTCCTTTGGACGTGGCTTGGAAAAACTGGTGGCAGAATCATCCAGACGGCTCTATGAGGAACTTGCCGGTCATTTTCTTCTGGGGTGTGTGGTTAGCAAGAAACAATAGTATTTTTCAGGATAAGTCCACTCCTACAGCTGTTATCACTCAAAATTGTGCAGTGATATACTCCACTATTCCAGCTCCCGAGGTAAAATCCAATCCCTCTCGAGACAAGCACTACACCATAAGGGAAGGCATTCCATGGGCATTTTTTGATGGTGCATCTCAGAATAATAGGGTCGGCGCTGGCATAAGCATTCATCTCTCAGTAGATCATTATCTCAAGGCTTCAGTTGGTCTGGGCTCCGGGACAAATAATTTTGCCGAGTTGTCTGCTCTTCATCTCCTGCTTTGCTGGCTTCTCCAAAGGAACATTCCTTCCATCCAAATCTTTGGCGACTCACAGAACGTCATCAATTGGGTCAATGGCAATTCTCTATGTCATAGCCAGATTTTAAATCCCCTATAAAAGAAATAATCCTTTTAAAGTCGTCCTTTACCAGTTTTCATATATGTCATATCTTTAGGGAAAACAATGTAGAAGCAGACCTTTTGTCAAAGACAGGTCTACAACAGATCCTGGGAGAATGGATGACTGAGGAATTTTATTTGGGTCAACAAGTTTTTTCTGTACAGCCTCCATTCGCCCCTCCTTCCTGAGCTGAGTTATCTCCCTTCATATCAATCACAGGCTCTGAAATGACTTTCTTTTCAAATACTCTGTTTTTAATTAAAACATTCTGAATTATCTCAGCCCTGGGACGACTCAAACAGGTTTCTTTATATCTGCCATCTCCAAAGCAGGGGAAACGATGTAGCCGATATCCACAGATGCTGCGGTCCACCCCTGTAGGAGTCCATAATTTTTAAAAATAGCGTTTTTCCTACAAAATTATCGCGGTTCTGGAATTTCTACCAGCGCGGATTTTATACAGTTCTGTGTATGTTTCACATAAAATTTAGAACAGAGGTAGCATACAGTCTATTTCGGATCAGTCATCAGTGTCAAACACTTCTTCGGAAGTGGCTCAATGTAAAAAAATTTTTTCTCTTACTGTTAATGGAAAGCTCTCTGATTTTTTTCCTGGAAAAAAAAAAATATTCTACTTCCGCTAAGTATATTTCAAAAATTAAAGCCTCATTTTGATATGGGGTAATCTGATGTGGAATATTGTAGGTAATTTGGAAATGACATAAGATAAAACCCATCCATCGTTAGACAAAAGCTCTCGATAACACCTTATCAACTAATTCTCAATAACCTTGTGTTCCACAAGATGAGAACCATTGGATGACTTGAGGGTGAAGATATGATTATTATGATGATGTTTTTACTGGGTTTTTGTGGAAGAAACATGTGTTTCTCTCACCCTCTTGGAGCCATTGGACTCTAGATTTATTGTGCTAGAATATTGATCCAGATCTAAGGGGGAGGCCCTCAAGATCTAAAAGATTGAAATGGATCTTGGGGGGGGGAGACCCCCAATATCTGAAAAAATTGAAATTGCTAGAAGAAAAAGAGGAGAATGCCCAATAAACAAAACCACGAAGATACTTTTTATTAAACCGATAATAACTATAAAGGCTACATTGTGGCGGACAATCTGTCCTTTTACAAAATGCAAATGTTACTTATAGTATTTTTCAGTTACAATACCATGGGTCAATTCCATGGGTGAATGAATACCATGGGTGGACTTCACAATATCACGGGTCAATTCCATGGGTGAATGAATACCATGGGTGGATGTCACAATACCATGGGTCAATTCCATGGGTGAATGAATACCATGGGTGGATGTCACAATACCATGGGCAAATACCATGGGTGAATGAACACCATGGGTGGATGTCACTTACAGTACCATTGGTGGATAAATACCATGAGTGGATGCCACTTACAATACCATGGGTAGATTCCATGGGTGGATGAATAACATGGGTGGATGAATACCATGGGTTGATGCCATTTTCCATTCGGATCATTCCTCCCTCCTTAAGAAGCAATGGTCCCCATTGCGTGAAGTTCCCTCGCGTGAAGCCTTTTTTGAATATGAAGAGCCACTGAAGAGAAGGGTTTTAGGTGGTTAACCCATAACCATGATGAACAAAGATCCAAGGATAGAGATACCCTGTGATGCTTGTGACCAACTGTGATACTAACAGTGTGCGGCCTAGCAAATGGACTTCAATGAAGTGTGGGTTTGTGCATGAACCATAACCATGATGAACAAAGATCTGAGGATAGAGATACCCGATAATGATTGTGACCAACTGTGATACTGATAGTGTGCGGCCTAGCAAATGGGCTTCGATGAAGTGTGAGTTTTTGGATGACCCATAACCATGACAAACGAAGATCTAAGGATAGAGATACCCTCTAATGCTTGTGCAGCCTAGCAAATGGACTTCGATGACAACAATTTTGTGCGGTTGACCCATAATCGTGATGTTGGTTGTTGATGAAGTAGCAGGTGCCTGCATAGCTTGGGGTGGGAAGGCACGTCTCCAAATAACCCAAGCAAAATGTTGCTATGCTGAAATTGATGAATGTGAAGCAGGTGCCTACTAAAGTGGGGCGGGAGGGCACGTCTCCAATGGCAACCTGCTTCGAATGCTGCTCCAGAATTAAAATGGACATAAATCAGTCAATATAACTCAGAATATTTATTATAACATGTTTTTGGAAGCAAAAGGACCATTTTGCATCTTCCCATGTGTTGGAAATCCTTATCTGGATAGTCTAGAATCTCCAATTCGCGCTACAATTTTTCTACCATCACAAAAGTTTTGAAAAATAGTTGATTTTAAATTATAGTGATATCTCCCACATCTGAACTCCGATTCGACCCATTTTTCTTTTTAAATTGGGTGATTTTTCAAGAGGAGCTCAGATCTATAATCCCTTTTCTGAAATTTTGCACAAAATCTTCAAAATATGATAGGAGAGTCACCGTCCACCAGTTGGCGTCAGAAAAAAGTCTACAACATAGCTGATTTTAAATCAGCAATATCTCCCTCATCCAGACTCCGATTCGATCGATTTTTTTATTTTTATTTATTTATTTATTTTTTAAATTTTGGTATTTTTCGCAAGGAATTCAGATCAATTATTTGTTTTTGTAAATATTATACCAAATATTTTAGATCTGATCTGCAAACTCACCGCTGAAAAAAAAAAAATCCTACAAAAAAATGAAAAAAGAAAAATTCTTCTTACCTGGCCCAAGAAAGTGCTCTGTTGAGGTCGCAGTGCGTGTTTGAAGTTTGTTGAATATTTCTACAAAAATTTGAAACTGAAATATGCATGAAACCCTCATTCCCATAGAATCATAACTTGCTTTGATACCATTGATCCGGATCTAAGGGGAGGCCCTCAAGATCTAAAAGATTGAAATGGATTTTGGGGGGGAGGCCTCGAAAATTTGAAAATTTTGAAATTGCCAAAAGAAAAAGAGGAGAATGCCCAATAAACAAAACCATGAAGATACTTTTTATTAAAACCGATAATAACTATAAAGGCTACATTATGGCGGACAATCTATCCTTTTACAAAATGCGACTTGTTACTTATAGTATTTTTCAGTTACAATACCATGGGTCAATTTCATGGGTGAATGAATACCATAGGTGGATGTCACAATACCACAGGTTAATTCCATGGGTGAATGAATACCATGGGTGGATGTCACAATACCTTGGGTCAATTCCATGGGTGAATGAATACCATGGGTGGATGTCACAATACCATGGGAAAATACCATGAGTGAATGAATACCATGGGTGGATAAAAACCATGAGTGGATGCCACTTACAATACCATGGGTAAATTCCATGGGTGGATGAATAGCATGGGTTGATTCCATTTTCCATTCGGATCAAATACCTCTTCCTATTTTCATCAAGACTATAGTTCATGGAGTAACCTTCCTTATTTAGCCACTAGGTCCTCAAACCTCCCCTTCTGATTGATGTTTGCTTGGAGAGCCTCCATATCTTCCTCCAACTTCCTGTTCTCCTAAAAGATATCCCCAAATACTAGTTGGTTCCATTATTTGATCCTCAGCTTGAGTTCCTTCAATTTTAGTTGCATTGTTTCCATTTTATTGTTGCCTAACATCTCAATTTCCTTCCACCATTCCTCTAATTGCATCGGAAAGTAAGGGTGTTGGAGCCAGAGGCTTTCAAAGTAGAATGGTCAATTATTCAAGGTCTTCTTCTAGCTTAATGAGTTGGTGATATGATCCCAAGCTAAGTAAAATTGTCCCTTCTAAAAATAAATCTCGACGAATCATATCTTCAAAGAGAAGGAAGTGATCTAGTCTATATGTTATCTAGTGTTTTCCCCCTCGCTGATTGTTCCATGTATATAATCCATTTATTGTGTCAATCTCCACTAGTTTCAAGTCTTGGATCAAGTCCTGGAAGAGAAGTGTCGATGGACCCATATGATGAATCCCTCCCTTCTTCTCCTCAAGGTTCTGGATCAAGTTGAAGTCGCCCCCTAAAATCCATCCCTCTCCCCCAATATTTCTCTAAGTATCCTTTAGCTCTTTGATAAATCCCTCCTTTCCCAATGGAGTTGACAACCCATAGACCATTGTTATCTAGAGCTACTCCCTAGATCCCAGAGTTTGGAAATAACCAGCCAGAGTGTTTGGGCTTACCATCTAATCCTCAAAAGTGGCCCGTCTAGGATTCTAGGCTAAGGCGATTCCTCCCACGCTTCACCTAGCATCCAAACTCATCAACTCACATCCCCTCCAACACCGCTATAAGATCTCCTCAAACTTTGCACTTGCCACTTTAGTTTCTTGTAAAAGAACCATATCTAGTTTCTCTTTTTCCATTCGAGCCTTCAAATACCTATTTTTACCTTAGCTATTGAGGCCGCAAATGTTCCATGAGACAATCTTCATGCTTTACCTGGTTCTCGGTGGAGTAAATACTTTGTGATCTTGTTTACATGTCCAGAATTGAGCAAAAACTTTCCTTCTTTTTTGAGTACCTCTATGGTTGTCTTGCAACCTTTTCGATTATGGTCGATAGTAGCTTGTTCCTTCAATTTATAAGGTTGAGCTGAAACTTTACACCTAGCTTGTTTTCTCGAGGAACCTCTGTCTAGGCTAGGGTTGTAATTCCTCCATACACCATACAAGTGAAAGAAGTGGTGGAGCTAAGCTACAGAGATATCATGGGTCTCCATCTAGGCCTAGGTTCTCAAGAAGTTGAGCATAATTTTCTCATTGTTGTTCAGGTTTTCTTGTTGGACTTCCGCTCCAAGATGGAAGTCGTGTTCACCAAAATTTCCTTTCGATTTGAATAGTCTATAGGATCTACCATGAGCTTACATTTCAGCTGGGATTTTTTCGGAGCCTCTTATGGTTCTTCCACTTCCATAGTAACAATGTAAACTATCAAACGAGAACAATAAACTCAAAATGAGAACTATAGCCAAAAAACCACCAAAAAAACATGAAAAACAACATAAAAACAAAAAATGTTGACGCTGGAATATTGTTGTTGTTGTTGTTTTTATTTTATTTTCATGGTAAATTTTCAATATTTTTTAAAAATGATAGTAAAAGCCAATAAAACCAATTTTTTTGGTGCAAAAAACACCTTGAAAACAAAAGGTGTTGATGGTGGACTAACCTTTTTTTTTCGAGGTAAATTTTCAATAGGTTTTAGCAATGGTGTTAAGGATAAAATATCATGACTTCGAAAAACCTTAAAATTCCAACAATTTTCAGGGATGACATTAAAGATAAAATATCACGTCTCTGAAAAGCCTTAAAATTCCAATTATTTTCAGCCATGGTGTTAAAGATAAAATACTTATAACTGATTTCAATGATAGTACTAAAGATAAAATATCATGACTCAAAAAGCCTTAAAATTTTCACAAATTTTCAACCATGACATTATGGAAAAAATTTATGACTAAAAAATCTTTAAAAATGAACACCTTAATGAATGAGTCATTATACCAAGAGTAATTTCTCTTTTAAATGCTAAAAGTATGACGACATTAAAATTGTAGCCTAAGACAACTTGACACATTGCAACAAAAAATTAAAAATCAACCATCAAATTGATAGGTAGTGTAGGTGAACTTGACCCATTGTAATGAAAACTTAAAGACAATTATAAAATTGGCACATTGTGAGGGGAGACTCGATCTTTTATAATGAAAACTTTAAAATCAACTATCAAATTAATACATAATGGGATCGGGTTGCTAGTCGATGATCGACACGAACCTTGTAGTAAAAAATAAAATAAACAAAAATAATAAACAAATAAAAATGGAAAATACAAAAGAAAACAAAAATTAAACATTAAAAAAGCTTACATACAAAATTTTAAAAAAATAACAAGTAAATAAAAATATATGTTTAAAAATTAATAACAAGTAAATAAAAATATATATTAAAAAAAAAACCATGACAAAAAAAAACAAAACCAAAAATAACATTAAAAACACAAATTTTAAAAATATACATTAAAAAAAAACAAAATAAACATAACAAAAAAAATAAAAATCTCGAAGATAACAAAAAACGAAAAAAAATACAAAAATATTTTCAAAACAAAAAATAATTTAAAATATATATATATATTATATATTATAATATATATATATATAATATATATATTATATATATATATATATAAAAACAATATTATAATTAAAAAAAAAAAAAAAAAAAAAACATTAAATAAAATTAGAAACATTAAGGTAATAAAACAAAAATAAATAAATAAACATTAGATAAAAATAAATATGAAAAAAACATAATTTAAAAAAGAAAACTTTTAGAAACATAAAAAAAAAACATAATTAAAAAAATAAAAAATAAAACATTCTAAACATTAAAATTAAAATTTAAAATAAAAATTGTGGCTTCACCCTGCCGCAATGCAACTACTGCCCTGAGTCCAACACCACAACCCTGGGCTGGGCGGGGTTGGGACCTACCTGCAACTCACACTCCTGCCCACCACAATGGCCTTGGGCCTGGAAATCAAATTCTACGAATCAGATTTCCAAGCCTATGGCCGCTAGGCTGGGCAGAGCATGGTGGGGTCACAATTTTTATTTTTTTTAATTTTAATATAATATATATCTAATATATATATATATATGTTTTATTTTAATTATTTCTGTTTTTAATATGTTTGTTTTTAAATGTTTTATTTATTTATTTATTTTATGTTTTCATTATTTTTTAGGTTTTTAATTTTATTTAATTATTTGTTTATTTTTTCTTTTTTTTTGGGTACATCTTTAAAATATTTTTTCAATTATGTTTGTTTGGTTTTTTTTTGTATTTTTATTTATTTTTCTTATAGTTTTATATTTATAAGACAATTTTGTCTCTTCTCTTCTTTTTTTTTTAATTCAAAAATTTTATTATTAAAAAAATATTGCAAAGAAAAACAAAAAACCACATGTTTCGAAAACCCTTAAAAAACAAAGATGGATGAAAAACAAGAAGAGGAATAGGACAATTTGAAAAATTGTTAAATAATCAACATTTAAAAAAATTGTGCATACCTAGGACATAAGAAAATTTAAAATGTCAAAAATATGTCTTAAAAAAATGTTGATGTTTTTCAAAATCTGCATGAAAATCGCCATTATTTAAAGCAAATTATCCACACTTAATACATTAGAAAATTTAAAGTGTCAAAAATAAGCCCTCTAGAAAAAAGGGGTTGATGTTGTATCAACACTTTTCAAAAATGAGTATGAAAATTACTAACATTTAAAAAAAAATGTTAATACATGATATATAAGAAAATTTAAAGTGTCAAAAATATGCTAAAAAAAGGGTGTATTCTGATCAGTACTTTTTAAAATCGGATGATTTTTTGCTACCTCAAAAAAATGAGTATTCGGTACAGTTCCCGTTTGATAGTTTACATTGTTTATTTTGTTCCTTAATTGGGGACACTACATTGGGAGCTACCTTTATGATATCCTCCTCTTGATCTATGATTGTAAATGGGTTTTCCTCTTTGTTTTGCTTTGTGAATTCTTCCTTAAAACTTGACAGGGGCCTTCCTTGCTAGACTCTATTGGTGCCTCCTCTTATTCTAGAGATTGTCAAGAAGTTATCTAAGTTATATTGCACTTGGATAACTTGTTGTTCAACTATTGTAAGGGGGGGATCTTTGATCAGGTACTCGTGCTCATGACATCTACGACACTTGAATGGGACATGCTCATAGTCCAATGGTTGTTTCCATATTTCCTCATGGTATTCTAGATCAATTGACTTTGGAAGGGATTTTGAGATGTTCATATAGATGCAAATTCTAGAGTATGAAGCATGCCTCCTCCATTTCATAATTTTGAGATCTTTACAAAGTCACCAAGAGCATTTCCATTCCCTTCTAGGATATTCACTTCCTAGAAATCATCTAGAAGGGAGAAAAGACAAAACTAGATTGGGCATGATAGAAATTGTTCCTTATCCGGGTTATAGCATTCCTCCCAAAATCACATAAATATGGCGACATTGTTCATGAAATAGGGTCCACTCTCAAAACCCATTTTCCCATCCTCCAGATATGCAAATATATCTATGAAAAAACCTTTGACCCATAACCTCGGCTCCACAGACCCTTTGGGTTTCTATTTCAATTGGATCTAGTTAACCATGTCTTTTTCTTTAGGCCAAATACCCATAAACTTGTAGATTAAAGTTTAATCCTTCATGAAAGAGAAAGATTGTTCCAATCGATTTCTTAGTATCACAAACTTAGGGTTTTCACTTGCCTTCGGGAGGAAACATCCCATCAAGAGAGCCTTCCATTGAGCCGTAGGACCGGGTATTCCTATCACTAGTTGGAATGCCCTAAGGGCTTGCTCCCCCTCCTCCAATGCATTGCGCTTTCTTTCCTTCTCCTCGCTTGCCACTCGTTCAGTTGACAACAATCCTGTAGGGGGAGGGTCCCTCCTACCCCCGGGGGATTCATGCAATCGCACAAAAATTCATGGATTAGGGGTTTGTGCCACTGATAAATCAAGACTTTAGAAGGTGTGCAAAACCCTAAGAATTGTAGTCTACATATTCTGTAGTATGCTTGGGGGGATAGTATGGGGTAAAAAGGGAGGTACCCAAGGGAATAATGTAATAATGGGCTGGGCCATAGTTAATAAATAAAGTGGTTAACCTGCATCATGTAAGGGACCACAAGTAGTTAGCAATAATGCAATAAGCTGTTGGGTCCCTATAATACTAGTGATTACCCCATTACTATGGTAGTTGTACCCCTTATTAATATTGTTGTGCCCCTATTGCCCCCATATTTTATTACTGTGCCCCATAGAATCCCTCTATTTTATTTTGTGGCTTTGTATTATTATTGTTAAGTCGGTTGGTTATATTGTGTGTGACTCCTTAGACTCATATATATAGAAATGAGGTTTTTTCATTTGTATCATCCAAGAATTGTTCATTTATGTAATGTAAAGGAGGTTGACCCCTCGAAGAGGCTGAATTCTAAGGCGTTGATCTATCTTTTCTATCTTTTCTATCTGTTCTTGAGTTGGTTTCATAACATTTGGTATCGGAGCCAAGTTCTAGGGTTTTGCTGCTCCAAATAGGTCATCATGGCATTTTCACTATAACTTTTTTTCTGTGAAGTTTCAGAAGTAGGAAAAAAACCCATTTGAGAAGACATCGCGCTGCAGATTGGGTCCAAATTTCAGAGCTTTTTGCGCTATATTTGCGGAGATATGATCTGAGGAAGTTGGTCTTTTTGCAGAATCCTGAATTACATTCCAAACAGGTGACCTTGGGAAAATCATCATAACTTTCTCTCTAAGCATCGGATTGAAATTTCGCAACAAGTTATAGAAAGAGAATGGACTCTATTTTCTTCTAGATATTTTTCAGATCCAGAGGTCCAAATAGTGACACGTGGCACTTTATACAAGTTCGCTCTTCTAAAAAGGTCTATAATCAGGTCACTGTGGGAGATTTGGCATAACTCTTCATTGGAGAATCCAATTGGGGTGAGACTAGTGGCATTGGAAAGAGGACATAGAGGGCTACCACAGGGCACAATTTCAAAACTAGATGTTCTGAAAGTACAAAGATACATCATAGGAAAATGTGTGTAGGTTTTTTTAAATTTTTGCTTAAGATTGGTTTGAAAATTTATTTTGAAGTAATTCAAAGGGCTAGTTGAGAATTATTATCAGTAACTGATGCCCCGAGGAAAGAAAATGCAAACACCTAGTAAGGAACCTGAAAGCTCTAGCATGACTCATGAAGAAGAGG